>KN835779.1:0-12519 GCA_000827255.1 Suillus luteus UH-Slu-Lm8-n1 | reverse complement strand
CTTTCTCTTTCATCTTCGGTATTGGCTTCTTCTAAGTGCCTGCGCCATGTTGTGCCAGAGACCATGTGAGACTGGCCTTGATTGTACTTGCGGCAGACACATGTATATCGGGGAGTGTCATCGGGTTGCTTGGAACTGGAACTTGCATACATCGAAGATATAAAATAAACGCTAGCAAGGTTTACATCAGTATATTAGGTACTAGATTGCTAGTGAGACATTGCGCACCTCAGTAAGTTCGAGAACAATACTGAGGTGCATAGCTGCGGACGACCAGATGGTTCGAGGCGATGGTGGATCGAAGATGGAACCATAGTTTTGATGCGCGCTTAAGAGGATGTCAACGTTTATAATGATGTGCGCCAGGGAAATGTTGGAGGTCCGAGTAGCTTCAAGGGAACTTGGATGAGTGGTATATCTAGTCAAGTTGATAGGACGTTACCGTAGTGTACTGCGCAATCTATGCAATGCGTGTCGTGTGCTGCGCAAGCTATGCAATGCGTGTCGTGTTGTGTGCTGTGCAAGCTGTTGTGTGCTGCACAAGCTATGCGATCTATGCGATCTTGATGCGAAATGCGACGATGTGCAAAGCAATGATGTATATGTGAAAGACGCAATGTGTACAGAATGATAAGAAATTACAAAGTAGCACAGACCAGCACACACGGCCATAGGACGAAAAAGGAGATTCAGCTCTCAGCATCCCCGGGCTTATCCGAGCATAGCTAGTTCTCACTGGGTTTGAGTGCTCGGAAGGAACCGGCGCAGCGCTGAGCTCTTTGACTCTTTGTGGTTGCTTTGACTCTTCACCCGGACCGCACATTCCGCTCGCTGGCTCTTAACCATCATTTGCAGTACATGGCTGATACAGTGATATTCGAATGCGATGTTCAGTCTATGGCATGGTCATTCAACAACCCGCACTGATCCCAGCCCAACTACTGTTCGCTCAACCTCACTGTTTTCGTTGGACGAAGCTGAACGAAACGGACAATCCCTCGTTTCGCAAATCAACCGAAGGCAGTCAACTCTCTGCTAAATCTGTTGTGCTGTACTCTAGATTTGCGGTCACAGCAACAATTCAACTGACAGCTCTCCAGAGCTTCACGATCCAGTTCTTACTGTCGCGAAGTTTGCACTTGAAACGCAAGTACATCTACTGCCGCCCGCTTGTCCCTTTGGTCATATCCTGCCCGCGTCGCCATATCATCGACTCCCACTCTACAGCTGTCAAGTATCCTGAGCGGTGTGCTGCGTAAACATCCATCAGACTCTGATTGCAGTCTGCGGCGTTACTGCGAAGACGTCAATGACACAGACGCACAGCTAAGTCGTATAACGTTGTTCAAGTGATTATCACAGATGACAATTGGTGCTGAATCACTGTACTTATGAAATGCAACACCTTCAACCCAACTATTGCATCATCATCCGACCTTATCAATTCGGGTATTTTACACCGCGACGTTTTCTCGAGACAGACATCATCTTGACTAGTATATCTAGAAGGTAATTGCGATACATCAAAGCTATGCTACAAGGTTCACGCGTGGTGACTTCGTGCCGAGACACATCAGTATATGGAAAAGTTATGGGAGTAGTGAGACACGGCAGCTATACTTCATGACCAAAAACAAGCTAGGAGCGCTTCAGCTGCATAGCCTTATCTCCCCATAGCTAGCCCGAATAGATTCTTAGAAGGGATACTCAACTCAAGGTTCGGCCGAAATCGACACCCGGGATCTGCGATAATTCTTGCGTGACTAACCTCGCCTTAAAGGATTTGACAAACGGTCCTTGCGTCCGCGGGTCAGTACTTTTAGCAACCAGTTTCTCGCAAGAAGATGTTGTTGGGGCAAAGCTGTGCCCAGTACTTGTTGCGCCTTCACCCACTGCACAGAAGACATCAGCGATGATGCCCAGCCAGAAAATCAAACCTGACGGTTCACTCCGGGCATAGAATTTGCTGAGTAGGAAATGTAGGAGAGGACTGACGAGACGGATGAGGTATATCTATGCATACAACATGTATGGAGTCGAGAATGATAATCTAATGATTCGAGCTGGTCGGTGAGTGTTACTAAGCGGATCTCACGGTCGAGCTTGAACTTGGTGCATTAAAGTATGACTCGGATTAGCTGCGATCAATGATCATGCATGTTATCGGCTGTGTCACGGTTGCCTAGCTTATGGCCTTGCGCTCACTGGCTCAGGGCTGCTGATGCATCGATGAAATCTAGGCGCTGTGGTTCAAACGGTAGTAACAGGTTGATCAAACACCGTGACTACGTCGCTCATGTCTTCTTGCGCTCTAGCTGAAATTTCGACCGGCCTCGAGTTATGCGGTTACCGATTCTAATATTAGCGATGCTAGATAGCATTCAAAAACTGTATGTTCACTCTTCTTCCTTCCATCTACTACATCTCATCATCGAGTCCATAGAAGAATCAGAAACCGGCAACAACTACTATATTGCCCCATGACAGCATACAATTTCGCCAGCAGAAACTTGGCTTCCCTGATGACTGGTTTTGGTATATCATCCATGTATGATTATCTTACTATTAGAACTATGTCAATCGCAATATTCTAACGATGGCCGATAGAGTTTTCTTGATTTTGACTGCGCAAATCTGGATATATTTCCGGAGACATATGATTCGATCTCGGGAAAACAGGCAGAACAAACTTCTCGTACGAATTCATGTCACATCGCAGACTAATTGCTGACAATACAGAACAGGTTGCCTTCATCTGGTAATCAATTATGCCATGTTGTGCAGTTGACGGAAAGGCTAACGTTGTGTTACAGGTTAATACAAGCTGCCCAAATGTGAGTCTCCATGGAAATATATGTACAGGCCATTGGAAATCCTGTTAGGGCAATTACTACTCGGATCTCGAGCTTTCATACAATGGAGTTCGAGGATATACCACGTTTCATTGACCATATATTGACGTTAGTATCGTCGGTAATTCGTCAATGCGTTTTCTGACAGAACGATAGAGAATGGTCACTTAACGCCGGGATGTGTGTCAGTAGGGTTTTTCTTCTTCCCACTCTTGACCTCAAGCTCACTGTCGTTCCATAGTCTTTGACCACGTCCCTTGTGCATAGCGTTTTCATATATAGGGTTTTTAGACGTACGTGCTGCTTACACATTGCTATCATATTTTTCCTGATATTCACGTGAAGTCGAGAAGAGTCTCTATGGTAGACGGAGAATGTCATTCGTTCTGGTAGGCACTGCGTTTGGCTGCCTCTGCAACAGCGACTAATTGTGTTGATCAGATTGCATTTTGTGTCATGGAGCAAGGTGCGTTAGTGATCCTGCGACAAATAATGCTTAATCACGGAACATAGTTTTTGGCCTTCTTGGTGCAATCTGCATGTAAGTCCAATTTCGTCAGTGTCTCCCCTGTCAAGCATTTCTCAAATACGCGAAACAGCTTCAATATACATATTTTTAATGACTACAATTTCGTGGCAATTGTAAGTTTGTTCTACCTTTGGTCGGAATGCAACTCACAAGGATGAAGTGGTCTACCTCGATCTCACTTGGATGTTCAGCAATCAATGATGTTCTTATCGCTGGAACTTTGGCCTATATTCTCTACAAACACAAGACTGCATCGCCAAGGTGATTAATCAATTTGAGTATGAAATTGACCCGATCGATCATCTTGGTACTCAGAACTAACCAAATGATCACGAGACTCATCATATTCTGCTCGCAAACGGGTTTGATTACAACGCAAGTTCCTTGGTATTGACAATGGATTTGTGCTCACTGCTTCCTGTGTAGCGTGGCGGCATTCATCGCTATTGGAATTGTAGGTGCTTCATCTCGCACACTAACCGTGGTTCTGACCAAGATACAGTGGGCAATTTGCCGTTTCGATATTTCCCATCTATATATGTGCTTTCCTATTGGAGGCTGTGAGAGTCTTGTTTTTATCAACTCGAGTACACGGAATGATCTGACGATCCTGGCATGACAGTATACGCTACATGTCTTCTCGCCAAGTGAGTCGTTCTCAGTGGTGATAGAAGAGACTATTGATATCTTGTTCAGCTTTATCGCTCGGGAATCCTACCTGCAGCCACGGACAGTCCATGAACCCGAGATTTCCGCAATCAGCTTTGCATGTCTCCCGCAGGTGACGCATATGGGCTTACCAGACAATAACTCCGGGCACCAGGAAACATTGGTAATGCAAGGAGAAAAAGATTGCTCAAAATCGTCCTGCTTTCAAGTTTAAGTCGAGTTGCTACAATCCTTTAGGCATAATGCCATCATCTCGGAACCGTGTAGTCATAATTGCGGCCTAGAATTCAGTTGTCACCGTATGTATGAAGAAGCTGCTCGACATTCACTGTACCAACATCCATCGGCCGTACTCGGACGAATACAGATAGTTTAATTGATTTGTTCTTCGTCCTTCTCTGCTATGAGACTTAATTTCGATTAGATGCCACCGTATTGGAACATGTCTGTATAGCCACAATTCACACTTCACCACGACTTCGATGGGAAATGGCTCATAACCTCTCGTGACCTGCTCGTGACCTGCTCGTGACGATATCATGATCTCGTTTGACCGTGGGTGTCGGGCCCTGGGATGTCTACTAATACTAGTGCTGATAGTAAATGCTTCTTGCGATATAGATGGAGCCGGTTACCGGTAGTAGCGGGACATCTCAGACAGCGGCACTCAAAGATAAACTGTATGGTCACTTCTCATCCTTTTATCCCAATCTACATCTCATACTTGACTTCTGTAGAATCTGGATTCCATGGCTACAGCGTCACTGCATAGCGGAAGCATGGCTTCCCTGGTGACTGGTCTCGGTATATCATCAATGTATGATCGTTTCGTCGAGAACCATGTCTAGTATCAACTAACGACGGACGATAGTGTTTTCTTGATTTTGACTGCGCAAGTCTGGATCTATTTCAGCAGATATACCATTCGATCTCGAGAAAACTGGCATAGCAAACTTCTCGTACGACTTAGATCAGATATCATAGACTGATGGCTGATGACGCATTACAGGTTGCCATCATCTGGTAATTCTCACCAATTGTGCGATTGGCGTGAGGACTTACGTCGCTTTACAGGCTGATGCAGGCTGCTCAAATGTGAGTCCATATTGAGAATATGTTTGCATGACGCTAAAATTCCTGCTAGAGGAATCACCTCTCGGATCGCGAGCATTCAAGTTCATAGAATGGATTTCGAGGATTTCGCCCAATTCATTAGCCGTATCTCGACGTCAGTATCTCATGTGACTCATCGGTGCTCTTTCTAACAGAACGACAGAGAATGGGCCATTTACACTGGAATATGTGTTAGAAGAGCTTCCTTCCCCTGCTCGTGACTTTAAACTCACTGTCGTTCCACAGACCCTGACAACGTCTCTTGTGCATGGCGTTTTCATCTGTAGGGTTTGCAGTCGTACGTACCACCAAGCTAATACTGTGCTTCTCTCTGACGCACGTATGAAGTTGAGAAGAGTCTCTGTGGTAAACGGAGAATGACATTTGTTCTGGTAAGGACTACATTGGGCTGTTTCGAAAAAATAGACTAATTGTGCAAATCAGATTGCATTTTGTGCCATGGAGCAAGGTGCAGTCATTTATTCTACAACGAAGACTTGCTACTTAATCGAGGGATATAGTTTTTGGTTTTCTCAAGGCCATCTGCTTGATGTAGGTCAGATTCCTAATGTCGCGTTGCCAGGTATTTATCGACACGGGACATAGCTTCAAACTAAATGATTATACTTACCACACAATGGCTCTTGTAAGTTTGTTCCCCCGTTGATCGGAATGTAACTCACAAGGATCAAGTGGGCTCCCCCGATTTCAATTGGTTGTTCAGCAATCGGGGATACTCTTATCGCTGGTACTTTAGCCTACATTCTCCACAGTCATAGGACTGAATCGCCAAGGTGATTGATAAGTTCAAGCACCAAATGAGCATCGAATTTACCTTGATGACTAGAACTAACCGAATGATCACGAAACTCATAATGTTTTGCTCACAGACGGGCTTGGTTACAACGTTAGTCCATTTACATTGACGATGGGCATTTACTTACTCCTTGCGTAGCGTGGTGGCATTCGGTGCACTTGGAATTGTGAATGTTTTATCTGTCTCACTCTCAAATCATTACTCTAACAAAGATGCAGTGGGCGGTCTGCAGTTTCGTCATCAAACATCTGTATATGTGTTTTCCAATGGGATGTTGTGAGAATCCTGTTATAATCGCTTAAGTACGATGAATGTACTGACTTTTTGGCATGTCAGTATATGCTACATGTCTTCTCGCTAAGTGAGTCTCCCTCAGCGGCAATAGAATAGGATACTGACTAGTAGCTCATTCAGCTTCATTGCCCGGGAGTCCTACCTGCAGCCACAGACAGTCCACGAATTCGACATTTCCACAATCAGTTCCGCACATTTCACAACGGATATTCATGTGGACTTGAAATTGAAGTCGTCACCAGACACGAGATCGGGGCATCAGGAGTCATTGACAACAGACGAAGGCAGAAGTATCGACTGCTGCGTACCGAAAGCGTTTTCAAGATAATTCAGGTTTTGATTGGTGTTCCTACCATCTATACATAACGCACAAGAGCATCACATACTATGCATTACTGAAATAAATTTTGTTTAATCGAATCTAGGGGGGAATGGAGGCATTCTTCACGTAGGAATTGAGCTCAACGAATTGGACAATGATTGAAAGGATTCAGGTGGATCGTGAATACGCAAAAACAGTGGTGACCACTTTCGCTCCAATGCCAGGCTCCCCGGGCGAGACCAGGTATGAAGATCTATTTACTGCAAGCTAGATGTACAACTGTGGTTATACCAAAAGAGTCGCACACCCCGTCGATGAGTGGTGATAGAGCCGGGTGGGATGTGAAAAGACAGGATAAGATTCAGGATATGTTGTGCACCCAATTGCGACATCGTGGCGGGATGATACACGGACTATCTGGAAAAATATGCTGCGAACGCAGTTAGTTCGCATTATCATCAAATTGATTAGCAAGCTTGAGTGCCTGGACATTGAACAATTTGAACGTGCACGAATCGTTGTTTCGACAACGTGTATCGCTCCTATCTCCTTCTTGTATTCAAACTCTCCGCGCTCTTGTTAAGTTGTCATCGTATGCGTCAAGAGGCCGTCGAACATCTACTGTGTTGACATTCATCGGATATCCAACAACTCCATGCTGCCTGCCTAGTCAAAGGCGATCGGCGCTCCCGTAGTCAGAGCGTGTCCTTTGAGCACCTGGGAGAGGACTTGACGCGTAAAAGAGTTATTTATCCTTGAAGCGAAGTAGCGTCTATTTGAAAAGACGAAGGTCTTTTTTTGAGTGATTCACCGGTCACGTGACCGCGTTAGAAAAAACGTTACCATGTCACGCGTTTGTCACAGAGTTTTGGTTTGGGTGGACTCTTGAGGACTGCTGTCGTTCACTCTTGACTTTGTACCACAATGAGCCGTCCGAGATACAGCGTTCTCAACCTCTTTGACCCGCTCAACGCGACTCCGAGGAGCGAAGTCACAACGCCAGATTCGCTCTCTGGATCTGACAAGGAAAACGCTGAACCAAGCTGCGAATCCTACTATGAATCTGACAGGCTCACGATGACAGCATTCTTCAACCGCACTTACAAGACACAAAGCAAGCACTACTCCCCAGTCGTTCTTAAAACTCGTCTAGTTGATGTCGGTGACATGACTATCATGGATGAAACCGCCGATCTTCTTAGTGGGCTCACTATTGAAGAAGAGCCCGAAGATGACATCGATAATGTGTCGCTTGTTCATGAAAGTATGGATATAGATGAACAGGACTCGCTAGCCACGCCGACGAACAGTCCTCCGAGACAGACGCACCATCGCTATAATTCCGCGCAAACACCATTATCAGAGCAGACTCCTCATGCTCAGCGCGCCCCTCTTGCCGATATCTCTATGGATGCTACACCCGTTCCGCGCAAAGTAGTAAAGCTCGCACTGGCTTCTCCCGAAGCTCCAAATTCTGGCGTGGAACGTTACTCCTCGCCAGTGACAGCGATCCGCGCGAGTCACGCTACCTTGGCACCAGCTGGCTCACCACTAGCTTCTGTAATCAATGCCATCAACTTCACAGATCAAAACATGCCATCAGTAGGGCGTATCCCTGAGCACGTTACTCCTACCATCGTTGTGTCGAGGAGACAAGAGAATCCAAGTTCATCTACAGCACAACTATCGCCATCGCCGTCGACTGCCCTCCTCACACACCTCTCGGAATCGGTGCTAACTCCATCTGATGCACCATTGTCACCTCCTGCCAAATATCAGACCCAGTCGCCTCCTTCGAACGACACGTCAACTGCACCAACCGCACGTCCTCGTTTACGCGCTCGAGCGCACACAACATCTTCGCCATCATTTAATCCGCGCCGAAACTCTGTGGATCTCCAGTCTTCGTTCAACCTCCAACTAAATTGCCCCGACGCGTCTTTCGATCTTCTAAATGACAGGATCTCATTCTTTGGCGGTGATGCTTTTACGATCGACACTGATGATTTCGATATGCAAGCCGAGGAAGAGATGATGGAGGCCCTCGCAAAACGAATCAAGGAGAAGGACGCAGCAACCACACTTGCAGATGTTGCTGGCTCTCCAGGTGAATGGTGTTCTCTTGTTAGATGTATTTGATTTACAAACCTTGCTACAAGCAGCACCACAATTTGGGTCCAGTTTGACGCCACAGCCATCACCTCCCGTCGTTGCTGCGAATGGTGCGTTTATATCTTTGAATTATTATTATTATTTAATATCATTTTATCAGTTTCCCCTGCAGCCGTGATATTGACGACAAGACGGAGCAGCCTCTCTCCAGGGATGAAATTGTCATCGCCTTCCCCGCGGTCACCTATGGTCGCTGCGCCCGAGAATGAAGTCTCCGAGTCGTTGAAGACGTCTGCACCTTCATCCCCGATCCCTTCTCCTGTATTGCCAACAGTGACACCACCGAGGGTCTCGCAGGAATTCGTTGCACCAGTTCCCGCAGCCCCAGTACATGCGCTTCGCATCGTGAAGCGGCCCAAAGCACATGACAGAGCAACTTCCATGTCTAGTGCAGGCTCGTCGTCTGCTGGAAGTAGCGCAGATGAACAGGTGGCACCCACTGCACCTCCTGCTCCGATTCACAAACCAATATTAACGGGTGTGCGCCGCCCTCCTCCCGGGCTGATGCCTGCCGACCCCAAGGCGAATATGTTTTGCAAGTATGAACAGGGTGTGCACCCTACACTGGGTATGAAGAGCAAACTCTCAAGCGTCCTCGGTCTGCGCACAAAAGCAACCGAGCCTTCTCGTCCACCCCTTGAGACGTTCATGCCCTCCCAACCTGCACAGACAATAAAACCACCTAACGGGACGCTCAGATCAAGGTTACTGAAACCTACCGCGTCATCGCTTAGCAAGGCTCCGCCAGTAAAGATACCGACCGTATCCAATACTACTGCTGCATCAAAGAGCCTGCGCCCGCCATCACGCTTTGCGACTGTAGGCATGGTTTCGGGGCTGCCCCGTCCCACAGGTGGAGCGCTACCTTCATCCAGACTTCCAGCGCCCACCATTAGCGCGCCGAAGTCAAAACTGCCCAGCGTAGTCGGAAGTTCAAGCACCATCGGGAGGAGCGCCACTATCCGGAGGGTTTAAGAAGTAACGAAAAGGAAAAGGGAGAACGGGAGACGGCGTGCATGGGGTAGAATTTTACGTATGTTAAACATGTTATCATTGCATTTGTTCTTTGCGGCATTTTCTTTTCGTTATTTTTTTGGTCTCTCGCTTTGTTCTGTGTGTTTGTTTTTCCTCGTTATTTTTATGTCACTCACAATGCATGCACATCAAGAGGAGTTGTAGATACGCATCTTAGCATAGTAGTTAGGTGTTCGCAGCAGTATAACAGACACAGCGATCTTCAGATTTGATGACTGTATCTGATTCTATCGACATTGTGACCGAAGGCTTGCTGTCGTCATGTAATCGGCGAACCAGATAGGCTCGTGACCAGCCTTAGCCCTCACACACCCCGCAAAGGTGTCAACTTGCCTTCTATCTCAACACTAATTAACGCGTCCAGCGCTAGTAAACTGCCCTGCTAGAGTCATTGGCAGGATGAGTTACTCACACGGGTCATGTACGAGCGGATAGAGTCTTAATGTTTGCGGATACCGAGGATCACTAGTCACTGCTGGCATTGACACCCTCCGGCGAAATTAAAGGGGACCCAAAAGAGTCGAGCACGAGCTAGCGCTAGCACGGATTGTAATGGGACGTGTTGGACATTTGTATAATTGATGTGTTCCTGTTGAACAAAGTACTAGAACTAGTCGACAAGGTGATAAAAAAACTGTTTGAAAAAGAAAAACAGGTAAGGGGAAGGTTGTTGTTTGGGAGTAGGGACCGCGTATCGAATGCAACAAACCTATGTGAGATAGCAACCCGTTGAGGCATAATAGCTAGTAGCTATTTGATGTGGAGCCTTAACGCGGCTACTGAAGTATTGACACGACAGTACAAGCACTCAAAGTTGGAACCCTCAGAATGCTTAGCAAATTATTGAATTGCTGCCTATGTAGTATGGACAATCTAGAAAACACTGTCAGAAAATTGATTGTGATGACAGATTGAAAATATACCGAAGTGAGATATAAATTGAAGTGCCGACGCGGAGGGTGGGGTTTGACGTGGCACTGACGCGGTCACATGTACCGTGTCAAATGAAATAAGGGCCTTGAAGGCCTTCGATAACAAAACATCAAACTGCTGCCAGAGGGCCGAGAATACTGCGCGCCCTATCGAACCCTCAGCAAATTTCGCGCATTATTTTCGCAAGCCAGAGTCGGCTCCTGACCTCAGTGCCTGATTCCATCGTTACCGCTTCTCCATCGTTCCCGGTACCCCGATACCTAGATCAGTTCACAATGTACAGAATTGACAACCGGGTGATAGAATATACTCGAAGATATGGTCTGTTCACATGCTTTAGCTCCACGGGACGCGCAAAACGGAAAACAAATGTCTGCACCAATCACCATGTTGGTATGTGTCAGGGGAAGTTAGCACGCGAGGGCCGCAGAATGGTAATTCCCGCTGGTGATGAAAAGCAACAAGAGAGGTTTAATAACACACGAGTAACGCGTTCATGTGGTTGGGGAACTATAACGGTTTGCAGTGGACTCCTCGACATCGAAATCTCATTGAAGAACTTACGCTTGGAATGAGGCATCTCAAAGTTCCTTGGAGACGGAGACGTTCTGGTAAAATCCAAGAGGCTCGCAAACGATGAGGACTTCCGCCTCTGCATTAGCAAGCGGCAACTAAGTCGGATGCTCGTCTCAAATTGCGATGAACTGATCAGGAGCAGTACTCATAAAAACCTGCAAGCCAAATAAGAGACGAACAGTCCGACGATGCACGCAAGACTGGCCACTCACAATTTCAAAATTACATTCCGCCTCCGGGAGAGACGCAACTTTGTCACTGATCGCCTTATTCTGTACAAGTGCCAGCTTAGCGATACTCAACACTTCCTCTGAGGTATGATTCCATTTAGGAGGAGCCTGTGGCGGACTCAATGAAGCCATGCTAGGATCACTTTCTAATAGCGAGAACGCAAAGCTAGATCAGGCTGGCTAGTGGGGTCTGAACGAACGCCACTCGCCAGTGTAATCTGTGGATGTATTTGATGAGATCCACCCAGGTTATTTCCAGACACTTCGGGTGGAGCAAACGTCCAGGAGAGTTGTATTGAGCACCCTGAACAGCAACTTGGGACAGACTCGCCCAAGTTCCTTTGAACGATAAAAGAACTGTCAGAAATGTCAGAAAGCGAGAGATGGACAAAAGTAAGGGAATTCACCAAGACAGCTGGAAATGAAAAAGTGATAGTTTTATATATCTATAAAAAGTTCCCTAGGCAAGGGACTCTCGAGTGGTGGCCAGCCCAGAGCTATCGCCTGGCAGCTTGAGACATCTGATCCTGGGTCACTCGAGAGGGAAGTGAGGAGAAGGAAAAAGATGGCGCTAGGTAAGATAGGGCTCTTGCACAAACCACCAACATCACGTCACCAGTCCATGTCCTAATAATGCATTAAGTCTGTTTATTACAAGACACTAGTATTGCATTAACTATGCTCGTTAGCATGTTTAGTGATGCATCTAAGTGTGCTAACTAGCAGACCTACTACAGTAAGCCTAGCATGTATGCTGTTGGTAAGCCGGTGAGTATTTGGTCAGTTCTCGGCAACTTAAGGTCTCGAACATTCATTGAAGGCCGGTGACATTGATCAATGAGCGTAATATAAGGTACACTAGAGAGAAGCCCCAGAAGACTCGAACCATCGATTGGCAGGCACAACGCGGAAGCTAAAGAATATCAGGTATGGTGAGGTCCGGCAACGACACAGGCAACTGAGGTGGCGGGTTGATG
>KN835778.1:0-12579 GCA_000827255.1 Suillus luteus UH-Slu-Lm8-n1 | reverse complement strand
GAGGATCTGCCTGCCAACTGATGCTTGACTCAGTGGTTTCTCCATCTCCTTTAGAGCGCTTTGATTTTTTCTTGTTGGGTTGTGGGACAGGAGGAGGATTCATGGCTTTCCGCTTGACGTTGCGGTGGATTGGGGAGAGGTTCTGCGTGTCCTGCAGTCGTGCAGAACGACGTAGACGTGGTCGTAGGGCAGGCATGTATTTTAAGCTCCGACACGATGCCGGAGCAAGCCGTAGTTGAGTAAACTAAGTTTACAGAAAAACGAGCCTTATGTTAACTACGGGCAGGACGACCTTTACCGAGCTTTACCGACCTTGCCGAGATTTCAGGAAAACGCTCTGAGCGCCATTTATATATTTGTCAGATTGCTTGAAGCTTGAGGAAATTGGAAATTCACGGTCACCATCAGGTCATGACAAGCTGACTTGCTCGGGGTGCGCATACATACCTCTCTTATGGCGTAGATTGACATTCCGGCAGGATATTAATATTGCTTGGTCGCTCATAGAGCGCAATTAGTGAGTTGATTCATTTGACAAGAGCTGAGCGCATAGATTGATATGATCCTTTCTAGAGTGCAAAAGAGCGGAACTTTTGTATATCTGTGATTTGTCATAGAATTGGCAATTACTTGACCTCCACTTCCTTGTGATCATATCAGATGAAGTGTTCCTTCGATCAACAGTACTTCGTAACGCACTGCCCGCTGCAGGTCAATCACAGTGGCCATCACCTCTGACTACAAACTCGAACCTGATCATATATCACTGATGGCGCCGACTCGGAGCAAGTCGCTCAAACCCACGTCACAGTGAGCACCTGTGAACGTTTGAACCCTAATGATCATGCATCGAGGAGTTTGCAGGATCACTAGCTTTGCCTGCCCTGTATATGCCCCCATATGCATGCGCAGTGTGTCCTTGAAACCTTCCTGAACATCTCTCTCGCTGAGCTTCCTAGTGGTTACGTATAGCGTCTCAGCGCTAGTGCTATCTTAGGCTGTTTGTTTCCGTTATGTTTGATCCAGGGTCTCACCATCTGTTCTGGGCGCTCACCTTAGACTCTTGCCAATCCTTTGCTCCATCCCTACATCATACTATGTCGGAAGCATCAATCACCTCAAATCGTAGCCGAAGACCATCACAAGAGGGTAATACGCATGGCGCCCATGATCAGAGTGTTCGCTTTGACGATTGCTTTCTTTCACAAAGTTGTACCCCACCCGCTGATAAGTAAGTTGCGACTTCTTCGACTCTTAGTGCCCCATTTGACAGAAATACAGTGGGGAGGAAACTTATAGACCCCCAGCGGAACAGATGCTAGTATCATCGGGAATGTAAGTATTTCTGCCCCAAACTTATTTTGGCGTCCTCACACGAATTGCAGCTCAAACTCTGGGCCGCCTCGGCAATCAGAACCCCGCATACAGGGACATACTCCAGATGATTCACCCGACGGCGGATTAGCTGCGTAAGTTCTACTCATCGCAATGTCGAATATGTTCATATCGTCTCAGCGAGGCCCAAAACAAAGTACAGGAGGACCAGCCAAGTCAAAGTGAAATGTGAGCAGCCAACTAAGCCAGACGATCACACTGACGAACTATTCCCACAGAGTGAATGTCATGAAGGAAGTGTTGGAGGTTCTCAAGGACTCAACCATTGCCTCGAAGAGCGGCAAGGACGAGCGCTCACGTTTTTGGGGTCTATACAAAAGAGTTGCCGAGGAACACGACGACGAGTTTCTTGAGCGATACAACAGCGACATGGACATCGTGTTAGTCTTCGTAAGTTTCACATCTTCGCCTTTGCCTCGTGTTGTGATTGATGTTTTATCAG
This sequence comes from Suillus luteus UH-Slu-Lm8-n1, assembly GCA_000827255.1. NCBI lineage: Eukaryota > Fungi > Basidiomycota > Agaricomycetes > Boletales > Suillaceae > Suillus > Suillus luteus. The sequence goes on along the minus strand of KN835778.1, from coordinate 10,742 downwards.
TCTGGTCTGTTTTCCGCCGTCAGTACAACTTTTATTGTGGCCATGGAGTCCAGTCTCAGTCCGGACCCCAACGACACCACGCATGCCCTTCTCGCACAGCTCGTCCAAATTGGACTCGGCAACTTCACCGCAGCGGGGTCTACGCCAGTAACGGCAGCATCTAACTGGTCCCCACCCATCTCTAATATTAGGATACAATCGATCGCCTACGCAAGCTTGTCCTTCAGTTTACTCGCTGCTTTCGGTGCGGTTCTAGGGAAGCAGTGGCTCGGGTACTACAAGTCGCAGCGATATGGCCGGGGCTCGCAGGAGGAGCGAGCGAAGCGCAGACAAGAGAAGTTCGATGGCATTGTGACATGGTATTTCGATGCTGTCGTGCAATCCTTTCCGGTCCTGCTTCAAATCTCCCTTCTCCTGTTCGGGATCTCCCTCAGTGCGAACATGTGGTCCCAGCAGCACACTATTGCCTGGGTCATCATTGCAACCACGGTCTTCGGGTTTATGTTTTATTCCCTGACAGTGATGGCGGCTTTGGTATCTCCCGCGTGTCCATTTCAGACGCCGATATCGACGATCTTGCGCATGCTGCAAGTTGACAGTAAGCTCATTCCTCGAGTTTTGGTGGTTATTTTCAGTCTGAGTCAAATCGCAGGATTTCTACGCCCAGTGGTCAAATTGGTCTCCCACAATGTTCAGAAGTCGATCACATTCGTGCACGGTGAGTTACGTTTCCTATACACGCACAGACTTTGACCGTTTCTTAATAGATGTGTTGCATCGGCTGCTTGGCACACTCAGAAGCAGTTGGACCGAGTTCTATGAAGGTGACATTCTTAACTACTATTGCACCGGACACCAGTCCTCATTGTCTTAACAGACCCTGCGTTTGCGGTTTGCTTATTCGCAGGGCATTGTGTTCAGCTATTACTTAGCGCCCTCCATCGCATCGCATCCTGGCTGCGTTCTTTGGTTCTCCGCACCCCGACAAGTGTCTTGGACCCTGAAGCACAACCTCTTAACCAGAACGTGCACACTGTAGCCACGAATCAATGCGTCTTTTGGCTCAACTTGCCGGACATACCCACCAGCTCTCTCGAAGCACCTAGCATCAAGTGGTTGCTCGAGACGTCCACGGATCCTGAAGTATTTCTCGCCGCTGCTGGCCTTGTTCCTCATGTCGACTGGCCTCTGGATCTTGATGTCTCAGATACGCTACATCAGCTCTATGATGTTTACATGAGCTGCTTGGACGTTCAGAGGCGGATTGTACCGTCGTTAAAGGAGAAGGCGTCGACATGTACAACGGCTCTTTGTCACCTATACTGCGGCAGAATTCTTCAAGGACTTCCTGCTTATGGATTTAATGGCGAGGGAAGCGCAGATGGCTACAGGTTTACACAGATGTTAGAGAGGACAGAAGTCATTGACGATGTGCTTGTTGCGACAACCAAGCTCTTTTGCGCGACTTATCCAGAAGCCTGGTCTAGTCCACCGGATTTTGGGGCTTGTCCCGACTCTGTCCTCGAGTGGCTGTCTCAGACTCTTCCTTTCCACTTTGTCATAGGGAAAGTGGATAAAGACGTAGAAGAACTCGCCACGACAGTGATATCAAAACTCCTGTGTTCTTCTTCCTCTCCATCGCCTCAGATCATAGCTAATTGCGCTCTTCTTGCTTGCGTCATGGTCGGGTTCCAGTTTGACAAGGAGGACATAGTTCGGGTTGATAAAAGGTGCTATTAATTCATTCGGTGGTTCTTCTGTTATGCTCAACGAAGAGATTGTGTAGCTTTGCTCTGCCTCAACTTGCTCGGTGTCTCTGGGAGCAGTTCCAGCAAGTACTCGGGGCATCGGGTGAAGGCGATCTAGAAAGTGCCTTTCGCCGAGCATGGCACTTCGACACCATTTGTCGAGTGCTTGACAATCTACCTGATCTACGTCCACCTGCGAAGATGTGGAATCTGGGCATGTGTTGGAAGATTTATTTACGAGCGAAGTCATCCGAACACAATGATCGGGTTTCATCGGCATTGTTTTCAAAGATGCAGCGCTTCAGCATCGCCGACATCCTCACCGAAACCCTATCAGATCCTCGCAGGTTGTGGCAGCTTCGAATTTCGTGGCAAAGCAATTCTCACTTGCCAGAAGACTTCGACTGGCTGGTGGAGTACCTTGGTGATGTTTGTTCCAACGATCACGTGACAGCAAGCGATATCCTTGTACTACTAAGTAGTATGAGTGTGAGCTGCAGCCCCGCGAAACAACGTCTATACATCGAGAAGCTCATCGTCTGCATGGGCAGCAGCATGCCTCCCCGATTACGTCATGCTGCCCTTCGTGCTGCTCACAGTTTCCGGGAAGTCCTGGCCTCCATCGATATCGTTGACGGTGGAGACATGGTTTTGACCAATTTCTCTCCTGCTATCCTTACCGCGGTTTGCCCGCAACCAGGTGCATCACCCACCGACACTGGTCCTGACTGCTTCTTTGATTATGACCGCGACTTGTGCTATCTCGAATTGATCTTTGCCCTCGCGAGCAATTCCCAGTGGCACCCCCATCTGTATTGCCAAATAGATCGGGCCATCGGGATGATCGCAGTGTGCTGCAGTTCAGGCTGGAATCGCCATGTCTTTTACCTCGTTGGTATCTTCCTCCGAATGACATCTGAAGAGGCGTCAGTTACATCACTCTGTTCTATCACTGAGCGGCAGTGGTGGGATATGATGAGAAGGGCGTGCTTTGTAGCTGAGTCCGCAATCGACAACACACACTGTGTCGAATTCCTTCCCGAGCTTGTGAAAGGCACAAAGAAGTACATGCATATCGCTTTAAAGCTCGAACTCGAGCTCCTCATTGTCGATGTAGATGATTTTATCAAAGGGGTAGAAAGGCATGGTTTACTAGAGCATAGAGAGAGGGCCACCGTTGCTATGAAGGAGTTGAGTGATGTAGCCAAAGACACACTTGCGAAGTTCCGTAAATAGTTATTAGGCAAGAGACATGTTATTAATTCCTTACGATCACAAGCGCTTGCATATCATGGTATAAGAGGAAGGGACAATATTAATGTGAGCAAGATTGAAAATGCACGAGATGATGATCTTCGACACTTAAATAAATTCGACTACACGGTCGCTCGCTTGGCATGCGATGGAAGGTTCACGACATGAGCATAGATTGTTGATCACCGGTAGAGTTGTGCTTGACCACCCGAGCCATCCTTTTATCGGACTTCCTCCACCAGACACGTAGGTCTCGAGTCAGCAGATGTGATCCTTGTTCTGATGACGTCGATTGATGAGCCATTATCGAGTCATCATAAGGTACGATGTCGAGGTCATCAACGTCATTTCGTGGAACCTCTTCACCATCGTCCCACTTATCCAATACCGTCCCAACTCCTTCACGATTTCATGGGACAAACTCACAAATTCAAGCGCGCCTATGCCAAGAACGAATGGTTGAAAATCAAGGCGGCTGTTGTGAGCGAAATACATATTTTGATAGCGGCACACGTATTATCCGCCAGTGCAGGTAGAAAGGCACCTGGACATCTATCAGATTAGATGAAGCTTGAGGAAATTGGAAATTCACCGTCAAGGACAAGTTGAGTTGCTCAGTATGTGTGGTCCCTGTACGAATTCAATCACTCGGAAAGGACATTTTCTTGACGAGATGTCGGGAATTTGACTCCACACGACATCAAAGCTTGTAAACGACGATAAAACTTCCACTCGTATATTGTTCAAGATTCTCCTTTACATAGACCTCTGGTTTACCCCCTTGGGTACATTATGGAAAAGACTCCACGGAGTACGCACTATCCTTCTTACTTACTTCAATCAGTTGACAGCTATACTCTTCAAATAATCGACGCGGTAAGGGTTCGCATCTGTCGAGCTATCGCGGTTGATAGGAGTCCACTTGGGCTCATCCTGTGAATGTTTCTTGTAAAACTCACAAGTGAAAAAGGCAAGCACGAACCTTGAAGAGACGCATAGCTTTTATCATGTTATTCTCATCAAGAGTGAACCGATGGTAGATGCCAGCAGGGAGTACCAATAGATCGCCCGCGTTTAGATGACAACGAATCCATGAATCTGTGGGATGTTCTGGATGACAAAGTATTGAATTATGACATGGAATGTATGATTCTCTGCTTACCTCGAACATCGAAAAAGCCGCTGCCCTCGAGAATATATCTGATCTCCTCGTCTTCATGCATGTGCCTGGTATTCAAGTTATTGCTGAGTACAGACACACTGTTTGGAAAGCAGAGCATACTCTTCATAGAAGTTCTTTAACTTGGCCTCGTATAAATCACCCAGGCTCTGCTTGGTAATCGTAATAGTGTCTCTGTTCTTGTAGTTTCTTTTCTCTGCAACAGCATCGATCTGATATTGTTGGCTCGTGGGGATGTGCCAGTGTAGTACTCCGGCAGATTTCAGGATCTCGTCTGATACAGGGTTTCCAGAATCATGCAGCAGCCGTTGGTCGCCTGGAATGTTATCGAAGTAAAAAGCACGCATGGTGATGGTATCGTATGACGTCCTCGGGGGTCCTACTGTGGAGTAGCTCCTCTAACTGTCACGTGTTATTGTGGTCACGGGACCACTATTGTCAACGACCGGAGCCATTAGTGGCATCACACTACTCCGAGTCAGACCTCCACCCCTCATAGGTCCAGGAGCTCATCCCTCAGTTTGAACAGGGTCTATCACCGACTCTTGACGCCTCAAGTGTCAACAAGTTATCCGCCAATCAAAATAGATGCCGTTTGTGCGGTTAGATCCAACTTTTGGTCGTCCACCACTGGAATTGTCTTAGTATGACAGATTTTCAGCGTCCAATGAGCGCAGACTATCGCGACTAAGTCGGAAATTTCAATATGTACAGCGGTCAACCTACGCAGAGGTCGTTATCAGGTTAGCCTCAACTAGCGGAATTCCGGTGCTAGACTAATCAATTTGCTGTGCTCGAACTACTAACTCTATCATAGACAGCTCTCAGCCTTGAAACCATGAAAACCATGCTCTGCAATTTTTCATTTTGAATCAAGCGCATCCATAGGAATACTAACGTAACCAAATGTTGCTCCTTGCAGAAACTGTTTCTTAAAAGTGGAATGAATCGGAGACATTGGCGGACAGATGCTGTGACAATGTCAATACTAATGGCGCAAAGTGGTACCACGCATCGTTGCCACGATAATCCGTGGTCCCGGATCTCCAGGGACAACCTTATTAGCCTGTTTTAATGTCGGCCTGTGCGAGCCTGTGCGCGGATTTGCACTAGTTTTCCGCCACTATACAACCACACGGCTACTAGCTTGAAACCATCGGCAATGACCTTACAATATCTTCAGCGCCCCGAGGTCGGTCTATCGTCTTTTGCATAAAAGGATCTCCAATATTTTTCAATGGCATCAACCAGCAGCCTCTTGTTTTTATTTTTCCTTCTTTCCCTCCATAGAGCATATCAAGCTACATTTTAATCACTCGTATCGCATAGATTAACATCACAATGTCTGCAGCACTCCCAGTCACCCTCCACGACGTTCTCTCTCAAGCTGCTGAGCGGTATCCTTCGCACGAGCTCGGATTCATCACATCTTCCGCTCATGACTCTTCCATTCGATCGACCACATTCAGCTCTTTCAACCAATATGCGCGCAACCTCGCTCGCGCCATGCTGGATTGGGGAAAGCCTGCTGGCTCAGTTATCGTTGTCTATCTAACCGAGCACGAGGATAACATGGCCGCTGTTTGGGCTTGTCTCCTTGCAGGTTATGTCCCGTGCTTGCAACCCGCTCTTAGCGCCCAACAGGCTCACAAGGAAGGCCATGTCGCTCACATCAAAAATTTGTTCTCGTCGGCTATCTGGCTCACTAATGAGTCCGGTGCAGACCAGGTGAACTCCATCAGCGGTCTGGAGATTTATCTCCTTTCGGAGCTCAAGGCATCAGCTTTGCAATACCATGTTCCAGCCGACTGGGTCGCCCGCACTGCCCAGCCGGATGATGAGGCTATACTTTTTTTGACCTCTGGATCGACTGGCTTCTCCAAAGCAGTTGTCCACAGCCATCGCACCATTTTGGCCGCTTGCTCCGCCAAAGGAGAGGCTTATAGCCTGACTCCAAAGTCTAATGTACTTAACTGTAAGTCGTCTTGATCGCTGTCGTCTATCGTTACTGACGTTGATATTTTACCAGGGGTTGGATTCGACCACGTCGCGGGCTCCTTGGAAATGCACATCACCCCGTTGTTGTTTGGCGCCTCTCAAATTCACGTCCATGCATCTGCTATCCTTTCTGACCCCCTTCGTTTCCTCCGTCTGATTGACGAGAAGTCCATCAATGTTGCCTTCAGCCCTAACTTTTTGCTTGCGAAACTCACGCGGGACTTGGAGAAGAGGTCCGATCTCATTGGAGCATTCGACCTTTCTTCAATCAAGCGCATCAACAGCGGAGGAGAAGCTGTTATTTCGAAGACTGCTCAATCATTTGTAAACGTCCTTAAGAAACTTTCAAAAGACCCGCTCAAGGTTTCTTTCGTCATTTCTCCTGGATTTGGTATGACCGAGACTTGGTGAGTTATTTTTAGCCTACGTCATGGCGTCAACTCAATTAATTAATCTTACTATAGCGCTGGGTGTATCTACGAGCCTGTGGATCTCAGTACTACCGAGCCTAAACACGAATTCCTTGACTTGGGCCGCCCCATACGCGGTTGCGAGATGCGTATCGTCGACCCCGAAGATGGCAAGACGGTTCGCAGGGATGGAGAGAGTGGCGAGCTGCAAGTCCGTGGCCCCATGATTTTCGTTCGTTACTACAACAACGCGGATGCCACATCTTCCAGCTTTGTCGATGGTTGGTACCGCACTGGTGATGTCGGCATTATCGAGGACGGTGTTATGCGTCTTAGTGGCCGCATCAAAGACACGGTTATCGTCCACGGTGTGTCATATGGTATTCCAGAACTGGAGACGCACCTCCAGACTGTCGAAGGTGTCACACATTCTTTCCTTGCTGCTGCTCCATACCGTGCACCCGGGCAGGAGACTGAAGGTTTTATCATCTTCTACTCCCCCACTTTCGACCTTAACGGAGAAGATGCTTCCATGAAACTATTTGCCACGCACCGCGCCCTCCGTGACATCTGTGTTAAAATGATTACACTCCCTCCTCAATTCATCGTCCCCATTCCTATCAACCAGATGGAGAAGACTACTCTTGGAAAGCTCTCAAGAGCCCGCCTTATCAGCCTCTTCAAACAGGGAGAACTTGCCAAGCACATCGCTCGTGCTGAGGAGCTTCTGAGCGAGGCTCGGGGCTCTTCATTTGTCGCTCCTTCTACGGAAGCCGAGAAAGCTCTTGCCAAGATTTACGCTGGGATCTTCAACCTCAGCGAGACTGAAATGTCCGCAAGCGACAACTTCTTCGAGCTTGGAGGCACCTCTATCGATGTCATCAGGTAAGCGATACGGAATATTTGATAACGAATGCCTCTTACGGTTCTTTCTATCAGACTCAAGCGCGAGGGCGAAGAACACTTCGGTTTGCCTGAAATACCCACTATCCAGATCCTCAAGCACCCCGTCATTTCCAGCTTGGCAAATTATATCAACGCTCTTCTCTCAAAGGACAGTACTGCCGAGGAGTACGACCCCATCGTTCCCTTGCAGCTCACTGGTAACAAGACACCCATCTTCTTCGTTCACCCCGGTGTCGGAGAGGTCTTGATTTTCGTCAACCTCGCCAAGTACTTCCAGAACGACCGTCCCTTTTATGCTCTTCGTGCTCGTGGCTTCGAGCCAGGTCACCCTTTCTTTACCTCCATGGACGAAATGGTGTCCACCTACGCTGCTGCAGTAAAGCGGACTCAACCCACTGGTCCTTACGCCATCTCTGGTTACAGTTACGGTGGTGTCGTTGCCTTTGAGGTCGCTAAGCGCCTCGAGGCGATGGGCGATGAAGTCAAGTTCGTCGGTCTCATCAACATCCCCCCTCACATTGCCGACCGCATGCACGAGATCGACTGGACTGGTGGCATGCTCAACCTTTCATATTTCCTTGGTCTCGTGACGAAGCAAGATGCCAATGACCTCACACCCGCTTTGAGACCTCTCTCGCGGAAGGAACAACTAGAGGTTGTCTGGAAGTTGTCGCCTCCCGAGCGTCTTATTGAACTCCAGCTCACACAAGAGAAGCTTGACCACTGGGTCGACATTGCTGGCTCCCTAATTGAGTGCGGCAAGGAATACAACCCGTCTGGCTCAGTTGGTGAGTGTCCTTGATCCTGTAGTCCCATTCTCTTACTGACGACTGTTTCAAGCCGCTCTTGATGTCTTCTACGCTATTCCCCTCAAGGGAACCAAGGCTGATTGGCTCAACAAGCAACTGAAGCCTTGGGACGGCTTCAGCCGTGGCCAGGCCTCGTACACTGACGTCCCTGGACAACATTACACTCTCATGGACTTTGACCATGTTCCTCAATTCCAAAAGATATTCCGTAGCCGACTTGAATCTCGTGGTCTTTAAGACTGCAGATGTCCCGGTCGACAGTTAGAGATAGACTGATTCTACTATGATTTGCTGCATACATGCTCTCTGTATAATACTGTCACTAGTGGACCATTCTCACACCCTTATTCTTATAGCGTCTTTTGTAAAAATGCCCTAGTGTTAAATCTATAGATCATCATTATGCTATTATCGTCAAGTGATAAACGTGACCCGATTCGAGCGATTATAACAGCAGAGAGTGACCTGCCACGGTGATTTTAATAGAACTTGTATCGCGGTCATGTATCATTTTCGATTGAGCTATGACACCGAGTATGGCTGCGACTCCTGCAGAGAATGGAGGGGTAAATCAAATACATTAAATTCAACGGGGCGGTGCATATAGCGCTCGTTCACAACAACGGAACGAGTTAATTGTCGCATGGTATTAAATAATTAAGCGGCAGAAGAGGAAGGATATGTTTGAATCATAAAAAATGCACCAATAATCCGGTAACAGACCCGGCTGCTACCAGAATCTATATATATTGAATGCTGACAGGAAGGGAAGGATCGTTTAATATGACCGGGCCCGGTAGTGAACTTTGAAGCCTGATCTCGCACTCCGCTCCAGCAATCTGTTTCTAAAGATAGCAGTAAGACCAAAGATGCAATATCCAGTGGGACAGAGGAGTGCAGCCCGATGGAGTTCGATGACCTCAGCAATGTTGGACATGTTGAAACGTGTTCGTGTTCAAGCTAAGGCCGACAAGTCACAACAAGACTGCAGTGAGAGATATGGATTCATTAGAGTAACCGGGGTGATGGCCTTATCGAGGTCAGGGACGATAACTCGCAGCAGGAATCAGAACTCTGCTGCTAGAATCTGTTTTGAAAGTCAATAGCAACCTCGTTGAGAAACCCTGATCCGGTGAGTTGGTACAGGATGACAACTGCCCCCATTTTTCTGTGAAGGGTCTTCATTAATGGCTGCAAAATTTACAAAATGAAATCAAATTAAATACCCACACACGGTGCATAAACTGGAGGACCTACATCACGGAACGGATGACTCCTTGATTTTGTAGTCGTGTGAATTGTAGTCGGACGGAATTCTGCTCCTGCTAAATATCATTATCTATACTATACGAAATTTTATTTGTAGATACATCGCCTGCACATCTAGAGTAACATGAGCAGTACTCTACAAGGTCTTGATGTTCTTCAACTGCAGCCGACGTGAGATGGTATCTCGCTTATGCCAATTATTTTGAGCATTGCCATTTTGCGTGACTTTGACTTTGAACCACAAGCTCATCCACGGCAATCTCGTGTGAGGTACCTTTGGCACATGTCAACTAATGTAAAATACCATGAGATTTCGCAACAAAGTCCTAAATAGCGGGCACGAGTACCAACGACGGACGATAGCGTAAAACCCTCCATGTATTTCACGGCTCTCATTTTCCCTTGTGTATGCATCGAACTGAATTATCATTTAAGATCTTCCCCTGTAGAAGCAGCCTTTAGCAACCGCAAAAAAATTGAAAAACATCACAGTTCACAACTAGGTCGTGACATGTCGCCATTGTCGTCACCTCCTCATGCATCCCGATAATGTGTGCAGAAGGCAACTGTGAGAGCGGCTGTAGCGCCATCACGCGCCCTAAGTTGTCCAAGCCTCCATCCCACACATTCAAGTTCAAGTCATTCACATTGATATATTCAGCACCTCAACTAATACATGGCAGATTAGTCCCATGATGGCAAAACACAACGGAGAAACTTGGTTGCAGAGAGGGGCGAGTGGGGCGGGTGTGAGAGGAGAGGGGTGTGCACTGAAACGCGATGGATGAAGTAGAGAGTTGGGATGTTAGTAGAGAGACAAATGGAATCATACTTGGAGTGATATCAGCTGGGGGCGTTGGTGGCAAATTCACTGCCATGGGGGTATCTTGGCCGATGTTTTCTGCTGCCTCTGGTAGGACGAGCATGCCGTCTGTGAGTTGTTTGAAGATTCGTTTGACAGCCTGTTAACGCTGATAGGTTTGCGCCTACGTAGCCAAGCGTGGCTTTGGCAAAGGCAATGAAGTTGAAGTCGCCATCTAGCCGGAGTTTTGCGCACAGTTGTCGGAGAATTCTGCGAAGGCTTGAAAAGGACAGAGGATGGCATGATGTGATGAGCTTACTTGTTTCGAGTCTCCTCATCCGGGACGCCCATGCTTAGCTCGTGGTC
>KN835777.1:0-12612 GCA_000827255.1 Suillus luteus UH-Slu-Lm8-n1 | reverse complement strand
CGAAACTCACGTGCTTTCGAAAAGGTCTGAACGGTCCTGCGGTGTTTGAAAAACGGTCAGACCGTTTGTAAGCCTCCCCTTCCCATGGCGCAGCTGCCAGAACTCGTGGTCGTATCAACAGAAGGTATTCATCAGCGAACTGATGAGTCCTTGATATCGTTGCCGTGGGAAGTATAACACGATTTAAATCTGCTCTCACCAAATATTAGTTTTTATACTGTGAATGGTCTGACTTGTACATACATACCCATGGATGACCGCAAATCAAGCTCAACATGAACACTCCATGACAATGCTGTGACATTCGCCCATTGTAGCCGATAAGGGGTGGTAGCATACCCGCGTCAATCATTTCGAGCTTTGTTAGTTTGCCAGATCTGATTTTTGAGTTACAACGCCATTCAAGACCTTGTCGCGGCACTTGCCGTTGGCACTTGTCGGCAGATTTAGAATACCATTAAATTTGATAACAAGGCTGCGACATTCCTGCCTTGCAGGCAATGAGGGGTGATAGTATACTTATTCCAACTATTACGTGCATTGCCATCTGCCTTATTTATTTGTTGAATTATAATGCTATCCAAGACCTTCTCGTGAGAAGTTATCTTGGCCCTGAACAACAAATACTGCGTATCATTAAATAATATACCAATGTCGTGACATACCACCATCATAAGATGCACAGCGTGCTTCTCTCAACCTCGATGTCCTCGATGATTATCTTCATGTTGTCTAGTCCTTGAGATTGTAGGTATGGCTAACGTGATATTGCTATCATTAAACACCACACCAATGTCGTGACATACCACCATCACAAGATGCACAGCGCGCTTCTCTCAATCTCGATGTCCTTGATGGATATCTTCATGTGTCAAGCCCTTGAGATTGTAGGTATGGCTATGTAATCCAACGTGATATTGCTACTAAAATGACACGACTTTTAAGGCTTTCCGGCTCTTGCATCTGCTAAGCAAATCTATAGCATCATGCCAGTTCCCCACACCGCTGTGACAGCTGCAATCGCTCAAGGCTAGAGACGGTACTCCAGATGCTACCGGTTCTGTTGAAGTTGCAGTATGCTCTCACCTATGCGTCATATTACATGACTTTTGAAAGCTTTCTGATAGATTGTCCGGCTCCCTATGATCCCGCAGTTACTAAGTACAATTTGTTCTTGCTGGTTGGCCAACCCTGATAGTACATTCAGGTCGTATACATAAATCATTTGCAGAAGTGCAGTCAGGTACGGTGCAGAGGAGCAGGAGAAAGAGCGCACGATCAGTCACAGAAAAACTTGAAAGCTTGACTCAAGGTCACCGTGACGGCGGGGCAACGGGGCCGTTCTCGGACTCCTCATGGCGAATGATCATATTCTTGGGCTGGTCATGGTTTAATGATTGTACCGTGACAATGATAGAATTACTATAGTACGAGTACTATCACGATCATACTGCTAGCCTTAATCATCATTCAAGTTTTATATTAGAAAGAAAATTCATCGATTGCGTCTCCATGATGCTCTTCGCCGCTTTCCGAGACATCCCCGTCACTCTCATCCCATTCCTCGTCACTCGGTGGCGGATTGGACTCGTATTCGCACCCTTCCAAGTGGTCATCAGCATCCACTTCAAGTTCCTCATCGACTTGAAATTCTTGAAGTACCTCGCCGTCGTCATCGTCATTGCCATGACCAGCGCATCCTTCCGAACCCTTGCCATCGCCGCCCTCTTCATCATCCGCATCACCCTCGCCATTCACAACGTCCATGGCGTCCGTCGATGCTGTCGACCGAGAGCCAAAGCACTCCCTGGCTATTCTGCGCAAAGTTGTGGAGTGTCCAACGCCCAAGTGAGTATATCGCATGAACATGTCTCGGTCGACGAATCTGGCTTGACGTTACAGGAGTTTGAAATGAACTGGAATATTCGCACTTACATTCCTACATAGTACTCCTCCCAGTCGTCTAGCTGCCCCTCAGGTCGCGCCAATGATTTTCCTTGTCGGAGTGAGCTAACACCACGTCCAGAGGCAAATGCGGGAAGCAGATGGGCGCCTCGAATGACTTGCCCTGGATCGAGAAATCCAAACGCATCCTGGTCGGACTCCTCCACGAACGCAATTTTCGGAAGACGAGCATGTCTCATGCCAGATCTGTAGCCTTGAACCACGGCCAGCCATCGGACCCAGAGAACCTCGAGGTGCTGCTTCAAAGGTTTGCTCCTGCCGTCACCAGCAAGCCATACTTCCATGTGATAAATGCCCAACACCCTGGCATACCAGTATGGGTGGCTAGGCATTGACTCGCCTGAGAGTACCATGACGTCGCTGTGAGTTCTAGTGTTGACAGTGTCGTATTCGCGCCGTAAGTCGTAAGTCGTATAGCAAACTTGCATGGTCTGAACTGAGAAGATGATGTTGTTTGGAATGATCACCGTATTTCGTTCGTTGTCCGTAAATGTGTGGTCGCAGTAACTAACGTCCAACCCTCGAAGCCTATAAAGAATGTGGTCCCTCAGTTTTGGAATGAAGTTCTGATAGTCTCGGTCAGTAAATTATAACACAAATCCATAAGCTTTACTTCTACCTTGACAGCCGGATTGCCATTATTTTCTCGGAGAAAAGTGAATATGCCGACTGGATTGTTCTGAGAATGTGAGATATAGTGGTGCATTTCGGACAATCCTGAAGGGGGTGTGTCGGCTGGCGACTGATTACTACTGGAGGGTGCACTTCCTCCTGCTTCTGCTACCCGCCGGAGCACACGTCGTCTGCGCTCGTGTTTAGCTAATTGTGCTGGTGTGTCTAATTTGTTGGTCAGTGGGTAGAACACCTTGAGGGCTCTGTGGGCAAGTTCCCCCTGTCCAAACTTAACATCAGGTACACTGCAAGAAGGCATGAACATACGTACTATTTGAGTAGTAAAGGAGTCTGTGGTTCCGAAGAGCCTTATGGTACTCGCGTAGTCTCCCATCGCATGGAATTTATATGTTAGCAAATTGAACTTCTTGACCCTCGCTCCGCTGGACTCTTGAGAAGTGTTACCATTTTCAGCACGTTGGGAAGCCCTTTTTTCGCGGGCTCTTTTCTCTCTAGGTAATTCAACAGCGTTGAAGGCGGCACAGGTATATTTTTGAAATTTCCGTAGCTTGCGAGAAAGCTTCTCAAACGTCTCTTCGAGAAAGGTAATCGTGGACCCTGAATGCATTCTGAGCTTTGCGAGCGCATGCCATTGCGCGAACCGATAAAGCAGAGATTGCACAATTGTATCGTGGTCTGGGGGGAATAATCCTTCGAACACCGGAATAGCACACTAATGACGGAGAGCATGTCAGTGAACCAAACGCAAAGTTAAACGACTCGAAAACACCTGTAGTATATCCTCGAAGTCGCGCGCCGCTAATCTCTTCATCTCAGAGGTGTTGTTCGAAAACTTCCGGATTACACCATTGCCGAAAGTCGGGATCTCTCGGAATCTTGCCAACCCATCCGAGTCAGCGGCAGATCGCAGCATCTCATACAAACTTCTCCTACCTACTATCGAGGATCGCAACGAGCCGGCTACCCTGGGGAATGGTATAAAGCAGCCTGATGAGATGGGTAAACAGTGCTTTCCAGGTGCCCAGTTCGCACTCGTGCATGAGGTCCACGACAAGCATGCGGAATGGATCAAGGCCAAACTTCCCAAGCTTGTGCACGAATTGATTCTTCAAGCAGACAGTCTGAGTTGATCGAAAATCCTCAAAAGCCGTTGTGCTCACCAAATTAGGTACCCACGAGCCCTCTCCGAGAGTATTTTCCACCTTGGCACCGTCTACCGTATATCCTGATGCAATAAAACCGCGAGCCTCAGTAACCTTTGACATCACATATGTTCGAAGATTGGCGACACGACTGTCCATGTCACTCAAGAGCCCCAGAAAGCTGAACGAGGCTTTCGGCGTGACACAGCGAGGGCACGGACATGTGCCCATATCCTTGATAGTGGCAATCAAAACCCTGTAGATAGTAGATGGGCGATTCAGCATTCTTGACGACGTGGCGAGTTGGAATACATACTTTTCTGGATAGTCGGCCGAGTAGGTAAAGATTCGGGGAAAGATCCTCCGTAACACGCCGTCAGCACATTTCAAAACGATGCCGTGCTGGTATGCCTCGAGGAAATCTTCATCCAGCAAAGTGTCCCAGCAGGAATGGAACAACTCCCTGCGACAATAGGTGAGAAGGGATGCCATACCAGTTTTTGAAATGCGAGACAGGCCGCTCAGAACATCCTTGATACTGTCAGGAAGCTAGATATGTCAACGGCAGTACTAGGGGATACACCGGCTTCAACAAAACTTACCGACGGCAAAAATCCAACAAGGTGGCATGCTCCTGATTGGGGTGACGACCGTGCGTATTTGGTTAAATTCCCGAAATACAAGTAGAGCGGCCAGGCCTTTGCAGTCCCAAAGTTTGCCAGGTGGGTGGCGTCAGAAAAGAACATCAAACCAGCGACGACGCGCTCTAGCGTACAGCCATTCTCCTTTGGGAGCTTCTGAAGGCTGTCCTGAGCTGCCAACCAGGCGTCGGATGTGTAGAGCTCGTCATAGATCCGCTCCTGGTGGTCTCCCAAAGGGTCCTTCCACAACCGTTGGAAAGGCATAAGGTGGAACGCCCTCGATTGGATATCCGCAAAAGCCGCGCGAATCACGTCGACAAGAGGGCGATAATGGAACCCAGGAATAGTATAGGGTAGAGGACCATCCCCCCGTGACTTTGTTGGGACGTCAATGGTGATACTGGTCTGTATCCAATCATCTGGAAATGAGATTCGTTTCCCGTTCTCCTCTGCGTCCAATTCTCGCAAGCTTCGCCTCACAGAAAAGTCTTCTAGGTGCTTGCGGTCAAAATCCTCTGCCAGCAAAACATCCTCGACCAACTGGGAGACTTTTGTTTCGGATACCCGACTGCTACCGGTATTCATCCATGTCATTAGTCGATAGATGCTCATGATAGCAAAAGGGAAAGGTGGCGCTAAGACATTCGGCGAGGAGTCTGTTGTTTGGGTAGCTATGGGAGAAGTTCTTGCGAGTAGAGTAGATGGTATAAATTTGTCCGGCTCAAAGGAAGGGCGTCGAGGATATAACCGACAAAGTCCAAACACGTTGAAGGTGGTCTGGAGTGTGTCCCTTAGCGTTAAAATAACGCGTTGAATTCTGGATCGGGGCGGTTGGGAGGCCAAAATTTGGGCCGCTGAACTGTCAGCATTATCTGAAAGATTAAGATCGTTGTCTGAATGCCTAATATCAACGAAAGGTCTCGGGATTCGTCTCGCCAGAGGTGCATTGTCCGCTAGAATGATTCGAGCTATGTCTGAGCCGAGAGACGAATGCTAGCCGAAGAGAGACGAACCTGAGACGTAGTCCAACTCGTGTCTAAAGTCATTCCTCATTTCAACATCGGTGTGATCCTTCCCTAACTCACGCGGGCCTTGAGAATCTACGGGGAAATTGGGGGCACAGTGTGACCCATGTGCCATGGACATTGGCCTGAGGAGCTTGTAGGGTGCAATAGGCTTCAGGTTCGGACGGCTCCTCACATGCCGGACTGCTGAGATTCTCTAATAATGATGATATTAGTACATTAGCGGAAGTTTGGAGCAGTTTTGAAAGGCCACCCACCAACGATGCACTCGCCGCAAGGTCTGGGGGTAGATTCGAAGAAATTGCATTTTTTGCGCGATCTTGTCTCTTCTGACTAGCAAGGGTGCTAGATCTCTTGTAGAAATGACAAGCGGCGCGATGCCTAGTGAGTCCTCGATTATCCGTTTTCCTTTCCCAGAAGCAACCAGGAGCATCACAAGATACCATTACTACTAGAAAGAGAAAGAAAAAGCCGGTCCAGATGGTTTCAAAAATGCGCATGGCGGCAGCACTCTCAGGCTAGCGGCTTACCAGTGAGCAACATAGAACAACCGTCACCGTGACAAGCAAGTTACTTAATGTCGCAAGGCGCGGCTGGTGGTCACGATATGATCACACCGTGAGAGTCACGCTGCAACTGGGGCAAGTGCATCATGATCATGTGATGGTAGTACCGTGACTTCTACTACTACTAGTACCTAGTACGCCGCGGCCGCTGCCGCCGTCACCGAAGTCCTCAGGCTTCTAATAAACTCAGACTCAACTTGAACAAGCTGAGTCTGAGTTTATGGAAGCGTGTCACGGTGGACTCGAGTTCCAAGTCAAGCTTTGACTCGGCCGCGGCGGTCACGGTGCTACTGCCAGTGTGCATTAACTTACCGCTTCAAGTTCATGGCACCAAGCGCAGCTGCAATGATGGATTCAAATGCCTTCGTGCGGCCCTCCGAGTCTCACCGTGACTACTAGCAATTCTAGTAGTACTACTACTGCGGCATCCCCGGCGAGCCAGGCAGTCCGAGTCACCGGCACAGCTCCTCCACAATTTACACAGCGCTATGGTGCAACATGAAACCATCAAAACAGATGCACTAGGTATGCCTCTATTAAATTTTTAACATTCAAATCATTCACGCGCCTTTCCGAGTCAACACAATGATTTGAAATTGGGGGTCCGTCGCGGTCACGTGACAGACATATGGACGCGTCTCAACGCGTCTGCGTGTTCTTTTTCTGATTGAGGATGGAAACCATGATTATTGGGAATCAGAGGGGCCAAGTTTGTATATTAAATACTAGGTCAGTTTGCATCACTTGGTCTCTTCATGGAAATCAACTTAGCATTGCATTTTACAGATATAATTTTGATGTGTCTATGATCTATCTGTTCTCGCGATTTTGAACGCGCCCCTGCGTGTAATCCGACTTGCGCTTTAACAGATTTTGAGTGTCAATACAACCTTGAGTGTGAATATGATCTCGTTAGATCAAACTCGTAAGTTGCCATTTACCTCCAACTGTATCATACATTTCTACTTCATTCGTGACTCTCACCAGGTTCTTCAGTACTACTACATAGTTGATCATCTCCACCACCGTGTCTTTCATCACAAAGTAAGTCCAATTGCTTTTCTTAGGGATATGACCTCACAGATACCTGCTCTTGAATAGATGACTCAGACACTGTTTTCATCAAGTATCGGCACTCGCAGACGAGCAGGAGATCACATTGTGGTAAGTATTTGTTTATTTGTGAGCATATTCTATATTCTAATGAGACGAAGCGCCAACGCGATTTCTTTCATGGCGCCAACACTCCGACCACACTCGCCAACGGTCCGGGCACTTCACCGACCAACGCCCCCCGCGTGAACAATGCATTCGCCACCACAAGACGTGGACTAACGCGCTTGTCCGTCGGTACGAACGCGTGTTTACGCAAGCTCAGAGGTAGCTGTTTGCGCGTTGCCAACTGTATAAGCTCAGTGGGAAGCAGAGTAAGTTTACGTCGCTCATCCTGAACATCCGGTCTTAGCTTTCACACAGATATGAACAAATAATCATGTGTGACGCGCCATCTAGTACCACTTACGAATCTCTGGACTACCACTATATCATCATTGTACTATACTCATATCAATCACACATAGTAAACTAGAGGTAGCCGCATCACAATTACTGTACAATAACTACACATCCCTCACATATACTATCTCAAACAATTACTAGTTCGTCAACAAGTTCCTGTATAAAACAATCATATTCAGGTATCTAATGACTATGATAATGTGACACAACCCTCAGTACACTGTACCGACTCCGTGCTTTAGATGCTGGCGAAAAATGGCGATCGAAGACCAAGTCAGAAATCCCCCAACGAAAACGATCGTGATCGTGCATGGTATGGTTGTTAATAAAGACCGATCTGGAACCGTAAAGATCCCCGCTAAAAAGCCTAAAATAGATAAGGCCACGCTATTGAAAATACATATTCATCAGTACTGCGATAGGCGTAAATTATAGTGGGATATCTACCTCGTCGTTCGCAATAAGCTAGGAGCGCTATAGATGATAGCAACCTTCGTAAGGTGCTTATGCAAGTGCTGAGACTGTTAGAATATTTGTGAGAAACGAGTAGCAATGATTGTGTGTCTTGAACGTACGGCAAATTCAAGAGATTTCATTCTTTGCCCAAAATGCTGTGCTACAACACCGGCGAAAATACAATGGACACTAAGGATCAGTGAGAGAGAGCATAGGGTTCTTGTTGTCGTTTGGGAACCAACGTTCGGAATGGCGAGTATGCTAGCATCGACTGCCATAATAACGCCCGCCTGAGGAAGCACAAGCACACAGAAATCAAACAAATAGTACATGCTGATAGTACTAAGTCACTAACCAGGGTGCTGTGCTTGATGTTATCGTCGTTGAAATGGTCGAGGAATGTCCTGATATCAAGCATATTGACTATACCGTCGACATGAAGTTTTTCGACGTGTTCCAATACTAGTACTGGAACGCCAAACATAGCAGCTGTCGCCAGCATAGATAGAAACCGGACATTTCGTTTGAGTTCACCGCTTCCTTCGATTGAGTGAGACCGCATTAGACGAGCTTCGGGCAAGCCATAGTAGTTGAGAAATTGGTGGTGGCCTTCCCTGCAAATTAAACATGATTTTTAGAGCATTGATATCCTGCAACTTACGTAGAATATTCCATATTCTTCCTATTAATTTATGTTAGTCGCGATCGATTTTCGTACGAAAGCTGCAATTGACGTGAACGCACCACAAAATGCGACACCTTGTTCCTGTAAGGAATGATTAGAGTTGAGAAGGCTCTCTGTGCGATTCTGTCTAGCAAAAGAATAAGAATATGTTATGTTGTGCGACACACCAAAGCTAATAAGGCGAGCAATCACTTTCTCCATTTGATCGGTGCTCCAGAACAGTGAAGCCGCAGTTGATTGTTCGAGAGTCAAACCCTCTATCATCCGTGCTTTGTCTCAGCCATTGGTGATACCAAACACACTTCTTACCTGCTAGAAACCATTCTAAGTGAGCTCGTAGCTCAGTGGCGTCAGAGGGTTGCATGCTATAATGTCTTGGGAAGAAATCAATGTGCTTCCTAATAAAAACTCGCGTCAATATCCCAGAAGTCCCTTTTGTACCTTAGTATCATCCAGTTCTCACCAAAACTGTGCCTCTAGCTCCAGCCCTGGCACAACCGTGAAATGATTAACCTCCTCGGAATGCGTTTATCAGAAAATGAAACCTACGCTTGTGGTTCCACTCTCTCGCAGAGGCGCACTCCTGGAATAGAAGGTTGGCGTCGAAATCCTCGAACCAAGCAATGATGCGGGCGTCTGGGACCACGCAATAATATTCGTAGTAGTCTCCGTCTTCTTTTCTTACAGGCTCGACGACCATATACCACATGTCTTCCTGTAATCGCCTGCGAGCTGCGCCTATCCAGTTCTGGAGATTGCTAAATTGATCATGTGAGCATTTTTTTAAGTTGCTTCCTGTATATGTTTTCTGTTTGACTGTGAGATACGCAACAAAAAAATTACCATTGAATATTTACTTACCGTTGAGGCGTCGAAGTAATACAGAACCCCTGAAGGATGTACAATTCCTTCCCAGACGCCGTAGCTTTGATTGCTGTAGAAATAACTATTATTCAGTTGCGTAGTCACTACAGTAGGAAAAGGAGTAAGAGTCATCCCACCTGAAACCATCCACTTGTTTGCACTTCATGGAGTAGTCGGCACCAAGCGTGGGATCACTGATCACGAAGAGATATTTAGTACTACTAGTTAGTCACAGTGACTGGCGGGCAGCGGCTGCCGCGAATCGGATGGAAGAGACTTACTGCATCACGGCTTCCGAATACCGTCGCAACTCCGATGGCCATGATGGAATGCTTCGTTTCAATAAATCAGCGTCCGTAGTAGCAGGAGTAGTATGAGTCTGGCTCAGAGTCGTTGCCATCTCGTTTAGTGTCCAACTCGGACGTAGTACTACCCGCGACTAGGCATGGCACGAGCCGTCTGACTCGGAATTTAGTGGAATTTCAAATTATTGGTGCAGCGGCACCGTGACGTACTAGTAGTACTAGATAGTAGTACATCGCTACTTCATGCACAAGAGTCTAGCCTTCGATGAGCTGTGTGTCCTTTACGCGATTATATTATCGATGTCTGTTTGGTGACCAATAGTACTAGTACATCAACTACTAAGTTACTGTACTGCCGCAGCGGCGGCAGACCTCTTCAACATTTACTACTAGTGACTAGTAATTCTACAAGTGGTAGTACTACGATACCCAATGATCACTAACTTGAAGTATTTGAATCACGTCTCGGACACAAATCAGATAATCTGGTACTGGTATAAGCCTTCACATCCACCCATCGCTTTGCCAAGCTTTCATCCTTCTTGATGACGTTGATGATGTGTCCCATCAATAAATCATACATAAACTTGAAACTTTCTGCCGTGAAGTCGACTGCACGGTTAAACCATCCGGAAGAAAACTGCATCAAAACGCAGTAAATTGCAGCTGCAGCCGTGCAATAGAGGTTGTCCAGATCATAGACGTAGTCCCAGTAATTGAGTTTCCTCACTACGCCGATAACCACGTCTAGAATCGCATCGTGTTCGAACGCCATCCATTGGTCAGTAATTTCGTCCTTCTTGAAAATAAATTTGAGAGGCCACGTTATGTCGCCGATGAGGTCTTTGATCTTGACTCGCTTCAACTTTGATTCTGCTGTATTCGACCAAAGCGAGGGACGTAGATCGTAGGCTCGATCGATGACGATGAGCGCTATCTCCTTACAAGCCGCCATTATGAGCTTGGGTGGTGCGGAGAGCTTCATGTACAACGATCCGGCATTTTTTGCCGCCCAACGTTGACCAAAATCTGTTAACCCACTATATCAACCCTTTCTTCAACGTTGGAATTTGACTTACCTTTGACTGTTTTTTTCACTGACTCGGCTGAGTCGGGTCGAATATTATGAGTCTTCTCTAAGCAATCATTGACTGCATTTGCTAGCGCAACCTGTGCCAAGCTCTCCCTTTCTGAACGTTTTATCATTGCACAGTCATTAACCGCGTCCCAAATAAGCTGCTCCCTTGCAGCCAGAACAAAACCTTCATGTGGTGAGAGGTTTTCTCGATATTCGAGAGGGGGAAAATGGATATGCGGCATAGACTCAGTGGTGACCGGGTCAGGGGGCTCTAGCTGTTTCACTGTGAGCGCGCACATTCGTTATGGAGGAGCGCTTACTGAGGGGGTTTTGAACATTTTTCGTCGCGGACCAGAATGTTCAATGAATCGCCAGTCACCCTTGCGTTTTTCAGATGTTTGGCTACTCAGGTAGATGGGGGGAGGTGCGAGGATCGCGAGGGGTTGCACATCATCTGGTGCTACTGATGGTAGTGAGGAAATACCGTCCATAGACATGACTGGAGCAGCAAAACTGCGCCGATAATCAGCAAAAGCTGGCGGCGGCCGTAGTCTGAGTGCCAGATCACTCGGACGGAGATCCTGAGATGGGACCATGACCGATAGAAGCAAACTGCCATCGTAATCGTTGAGGGTTGGCGGGGGTGCATTCATCTGCGCCGCACTGGCAACACCCGAATGTAGATTGGGTGGGAGTGATGGAAGCCAATTGCCTGGAATCGGTGTTTGCATGGCACCTGGATAAGGACCAAATGGGGTGTACAGTGAATGAGAACGACTCAGATCAGGTGGGATGATTGGTACAAGCGCCGCATTTCCTTGATAATTGCCGAGGGTTGACTGAGGCGTGCGCATCGAACGTGAATGATCAGATGGGACTGGTAGATTTTGAGGCGCATTGCCTTGATAATCGTCGAAGGTCGTTTGGGGAGTATGCATCTGTGTTACGGGATGTCGATGATGGGATGGTGGAGGCAGGTGAACATTGTCACGATGACTCGGATCACCCTGATGACCACTGAGGGCTACTACTAGGGTTGACTGAGGCGTGTACACAGTCGGCGTCACAGAACGGGAATGATCAGGTGGTGCCGCTGGTGCTGGTGCTGGAGGCACAGCTTGAGTTGGATTGCCTTGATAATAACCACTAAAGGTTGGCTGAGGCGGCTGGGGTGTTCGCAGTTGCATGACGGAACCGTAACATTCAAAATGGGGTAGGACTGGTGGACGATCATTGTGATCGCCTTGATCATAGGTGAGGGTCACCTGAGGGTCGGGCAGTGGTGCCGAGGAGCCTTGGACGGACGAATAACCTGTGGGATCACTGTCACGACGACGACCTGGAGACTGATGTTGCGTTTGTTGATAATGATGCTGTATGCTGAGGAGGTTGAGCCGGTGTAGAGACTCGATCCTGAGTAGCCTCACAATGGCCCATTTTCATATGTAGGTCAAGTCTACAGTACTATGCATGCAGTGCGACACTAGCGCGACAAATGCGTCGCACGCGCGACATGTGCGACATAGGCGACACTTGCGCGACTTGCGCGCGCCTAAGCGCCTTATGGCGCCTGACTTCCCACAGCCTATCCCCATGTCCAACTAAGTTCCCAGGTGTGTATTTCTCCATTTATCATTTATTTCATTATCGTACCATGTTTATTTTACACTTTACTTCACATACTACCACAACCATCTCACTACCAGCACCAACTACAAATTTTTATCTATGTTT
>KN835776.1:0-12563 GCA_000827255.1 Suillus luteus UH-Slu-Lm8-n1 | reverse complement strand
GTGAGAGGTAGCAGGGCTGTACATACTGACCGGCCGGATATGTAGGACCTGGCCTGGCCAGACCTCATGTGAGAGGTAGCAGGGCCGTACTTACTGACCGGCCGGAGTGGTAGGTCATGTCCTGGCCAGACCTCAAGTGAGAGTTTAGCAGGGTTGTACATACTGTCCGGCCGGTGGCGTAGGTCCTGTGCTGGCCTGACCTCAAGTGAGAGGTAGCAGGGCTATACATACTGTCCGGCCGGTGGCGTAGGTCCTGTGCTGGCCTGACCTCAAGTGAGAGGTAGCAGGGCCATACTTACTGACCGGCCGGAGGTGTAGGGCATATGCCAGATGTCAAGATATTGTTGCAGATTTATATACGCAAAGTGATATACAGGTGAGTAATGTATGACCAAGATGGTGACATGCTAAAGGTTCAGGGCTTTCTGGGTGGGCTGCCTAGTTCTGCCAGATTTACGGACTTCACTCTTTGCCTTCTTGGAAGGCTTTCGAGATCCACCAGACTTGGTTCTTTTCTTACCTTTCTCCTCTACTTTCTCCTCCTCCTCCTCCTCCTCCTCCCCCCCCTTTTCATCTTTTTGTTCTTTTCCTACATGCTTCTCTGCCTCCCCCCTTGATTTCTCCCTCTCTACTTCTCCATCTCCACCATCTGCAGGTACGTGACTGTCAACCTGGGCTCCATGACCTTCACCATTAGCAGCCTTGTTGATGATATGACGTTCCTGCTGAATGTCCCTTGCCTTCAGCAGATGCATAGCCCCACCTCTGACCTTGCTAACTGCCTCTATAACCAGGTCGAGGATTCCAATATCCAACCTCGACGAACCAATGTATGGGGGAGTGTCAGAGGTGGCTTCATCTGCCTCGTACTCGATGGCTCGCTTACACTCCCTCAGGAGCAATCCCAGACCTAGGCTCACTTGCATTGCAGATGCCAAGCCGGATATCTTGGTGGAGACAGACATCTCCAAGAACTTCCTGGCCTCACCGTCTACAGAGTGCAGGTCACTGGGAAGGTAAGACCCTTCCCAAGACCAAGTTGCCCATGCAGGCCACACTGTTTGCTCAATTATACTTGGTTCCTGTGCTATGTGAGTATGAAGTTTCACTGGCTCAATTGACGACATACCTTGCCCAAGTCTCTGATAGCCTCAACTAAAAGCAGATATTCGCTGTTGCTGCTGAGTGACTTCAAGAACGTGATACGATCCTTTATGGGCACTGTTGCCGGTGCACCCAGTTGAGCACTAGAAGGTCGTGTGGCCATCCTGGTCCTAGATGCGGCGGAGGCTGCTGCAGGCAACTCATCCTCAGAGGAATCGCTCTCAGCTGGGCTTGCCCTACGTCCCGTAGCAGCTGCTCCAGCCGACTCGCTCTCAGAGTTACCTCTGGCCGGCCTGGTTGTACCTGGCGTGGGGTGTGTGCTGGCTGCCCCCTTGGAGCTTGCAGCCACCCTGGCCGGCTGTTCAGTACGTGTCGCAGAATGTGGCCTGGCTGGGGTGTCCTGCTGGATTTCGACATACTTCTTTTTACTTTTCTCCTGGTAAGGAACTGCGTTCTCGAGCCGCTCCTTGCTCATATCACCAAGTTTGGCTGCAACGAAAATAACTAGCTTCTTCTTGGCTGCCTTCCTAGCCTCCCAATGACCCCATAGCTGGTTGATGTTTTCTGCCCTCATATGAGAGGGGTCTCTCAATATGAAGCCGTCAGGGAGGGAATCGGAATCGAGGTATAAAGTTGGGTTTCCCACCACCTCGCGCCAAGGTACTGGCTTAGCAGTGTTTGTCAAGACCTCTGCATAACAAATGGTAAGTCGCACAAAAATCAGCCAAGTCGTTAAACACTCACTGTAAGATGCCCGGAATATCTGACGAACTAGCTCTTGCTGGCCTCTGGTGGCAACTCCAACACGTGAGGGGAGCATCGGGTAGCCACTCTTGTCCAAGATGAGTTCGGGTAGGCTATCCTTGCCATCATCTTCCTCTTCTTCATTGGACTCATCGTCATTTTCCTCTGAGTCTGAAAGTTCCATCATTACGAAGAATATTTTAGAAAAATAAACACTCACAAAATTCCGACTTCGACCATTCTGCAAATTTTTCAAAACCTTGAGACACCCAATCCTTATTCCCTCGAGAACTCTGCGTAAAAGGTTTTTTGCTATTGAGGGGCTTGGACTCGTGACTAGATAGTAATAGTGTTGCGTCATTATACTATAAGACGACGGTGCCAAAAATACACTTACATGACAACACTTAAAGTTTGATCTGCGCTTTTCTTGTGACTGGTTAGGATCATAACCTGACATCCCATAGTACGGCGCAGTTGTTTGGTAAAGTCATCGAGGGTTTTTTTGAGGTGTCGCTTCCGATACCTGTCAAGGTAGTCAATAAGGAACCTGGACCGTAAGTGTTCGAAATGGTGCGGTCATGGGTAATTAAGTCATTGACCGTAAGCTCTTCCTCGCCGTGGTTATTGATGACGGCAGGAAGGGTAGCAATGGTTGGGATAGTCAATTTAAACACTCACATCGCCTGGGATTCCAGAGGAGCACCTTCGCTATTCCACTTTTCCCTCGCATTCTCGACCTCCTTCTTTTGTGCAGGGGTCATGTTTTTGAACCAATTCCTAGCATGACCAGTTCTATACTTGATTTCGTTTTTTACCCCTAACTTCGCTTGCTCCTCCTTATCGTACTCATCAATCTCCTGCTTAAATAGCTTCTGGGCAATGTCCCAGTCACTAGCTTCCTTCTTGTAGAAGGCTGCATCCTTGGGACGGGCTGCAGCCTCTCTCTCCTCAGGGGACAGGCCACATGGCTCATCCTCTGGCACATCTCCCAAAATCTCATCTTCTGCCCATATGTCATCTTCATCAGTTAAGAATTGGCGGTAGTAACGTCTGATAGCCTGGTATTACTATAAAATCAGTATTTCAATATACTAAAATTTGATCACACCATTTTCAGTGCCTTTGGCAACTCAACCGATTCATCCTCAGACTTGTTTTTGGAAACAATATGATCCCTGACTGTCCTCAGGATAACTCGACGTGTTTCCTGTGATGCAGCCACAAATCCATCCTGATGGAGAGCAAGTGTGCCCTGGAAAGCCGTGTACCATGCAGCCATGATGAGTTCAGTGATTTAAGTCAGATGGGGAATAAAGTCGAGGGTATGCGCAACGTAGCAAAGAGTCGGCCGGATGGTCAAACTTTAGTGAATTTTTCCAACGCGATCATGTGACAGATCCCACATTGACGCGTCAATCATAAACAGGATCATGTGACTAATTGACACCACTTGGCGGATATTTCAAGTTTGGCGCTTGACGGATGGTCCTCTGGTGGATATTTCAAGTTTGGCGCTTGACGGATGGTCCTCTTGGTGGATATTTCAAGTTTGGCGCTTGACGGATGGTCCTCTTGGTGGATATTTCAAGTTTGGCGCTTGACGGATGGTCCTCGACTTACAATAGATATCCTACAACGAGATCAAGTCAAATTATTGCAAAACAAGCATGGGCTACCAAACTAAGATCTGCAAAACAAACATGGGCTACCAAACTAAGTGAAGGTAACAAAAATCAAACTCGCGCCCTCTTGGTAGACACTTCCCTGTCCCCACTTGCAGAACGCTTGCCTTGGATGCTAAGAGACACTACAGGAGAGGGCGGCGGAAAAGTGGTGGAAGGGGACTGAAACCACCCGGAGCTCTTGCTCTTAGCAGCATTGATAATAGAACCAGGCGGTTTGTCAATGTGAAACTTGTAGCAAGGCATGCCCTGAGCCTTACCACATTGAGCGTACAAGCAGGAATATAGGTACCTCGAAACAGAGACCTGGTCTGCAACACCAGAGTTGAGAGACTCGGTGAACGCCTTGGCTCCGACCCTCTTGGACCAACTGTTAGTTGACCCACAGCGAGGGCACTGCACTGGTACTTGGATACCCCAAGGCTGCGTCTGGATGTGTGCACGCGCGAAGGTTGTGACAAGAAGTTTGCGCGTACCGTTGGCATCATCTCTCGTCATCAAAATCACCTTGGTGTGTTGGGCAAGGCGACTAGAGAGGGAGAGAAGGGTAGGGAATGCTCGATGGAGATCGAATTGCTCAACTACCACCTGCTCTGCCAATGCAAGCAAGAAGTTGGTGGCAACGAGAGGTTGGAAGCGGGTGGCAGAGAAGATGATAGCAGACGCCATGTCGAAGTTGAGAATGGCGTCTTGGAGCTCGCGAAAAGGTTCGACGTGGGCGACGACCGAGCCGCACACTAGGAATATCATTGTGGCGGCCTTGAGGATGCCAGAGTATGGGCCTAGCACAGTAGATAATACCTAGATGTCACATTAGCTACAAAAAAATGAGAAATAATAGACGACTTACTTGCGAAACGCTCATAGTGACGAAACTACCTTTCTCTCTCCCAGCGAACAGCCAACCGCTGTCTTCTTCCGAATGGTCAGAGAAAAAGGCCAAGACGCGTCCGCCATGCGTGAGGTGAGCTTTGAGTTCTGCGAAACGTGCTTCCTGGGCGCGAGTATAGGCACTAATCTTCTTGTGCGTGGTGATGTCAAACGGGACTTCGAGGTAAATATACCCGCCGGTCGGAAAGAAATACTTCAGGTAAAGAGACAGCAAGGGGACCGGCGTGACCACCTCATCACTTCCACCCACAATGAAGTGGATGACTGCGATTGGTTTAGCAGCCAATGTCGCACAGGATCCAGTCTCAAACCTGCCGGTCAGCTGGAGGAAACCTTGCAGGGCAGGTTCCCCTCCCAGTTCCGGCAGGCTCCCTTTGTAGAACCCCTTGTAGTCATTAGTATAGCGCTGTTGAATAGAAAAAATTGAGTACTCACATGGAAAGGCCCAGGTTCCTTGACGGTCCGCTGAGTGTGACAAGCAAGGCACATGAAAACGATGTCGGGTCGAGCGACGAGCTCGAGAGAGTCGGGAGGGACGGCGATGCACTTGTGACACATCACCCTAGGGCAGGTGTTGCACTCATAAAGTCCAACATCGCCATCTGCGCCGTCGCGGCAGATCAAGCACCACTAACGAACAATCAGCAACGGCAAACACTGCAGCAAAGGACTTACTGGGCTGTGAGTATCTGGCTGCACTACTTCATCCTCCTCTGGACTTGATGGGCTTGCTGGCGCAGGAGACACAGCCGGAGATCCAGGAGGTGCACTGATTCTTCTGGCACAGCCTCCAGCTGCACGCTTCTTGGCGGTGTTCTTGGACATGTCTAAACAAGGAAAGAGGTGACTCAAAAGGGAATGGGATAAGACAAGAGAAACAGGACACAGAACCAGCGTCGGCCGGATGAAACTTGTGTAAGTCGTTTGAAGTTTGAACGTTGAACCAGCCGTCATGTGACCGTGTAAAAGTCATGCGGATGACCAGTAAACAATACTACGCGACGCGCGCCATATATTTGTTGTTGTTTACATTCGGACAATGCCGATGGACTTAGAACTTTTTGACCGTCCAAAAAGTTCTAAGTCCATCGGCATTGTCCGAATGTAAACAACAACAAATATGATGTGGCTTATTGCAGCGACACCACGCATTCACACGGTTGACTTTCTTCCTTTCCTCACTCAATGTTGCTGGCTCATACCATTAGCCACTTACACAGGCTGCAGCTGTGTAAGTGGCTAATGGTCACTGAGTGCCGTCCACTCAATCCAAGGTATATTTCTTTCTTGTTCAAGTTCCTTACTCAACGCCGCATTTTGTTCTTTGCTAGGTTTGATTTTATGAGGTGAGTAATGTCTTTACCATTTTTCAAGCTCACTGCGCCACCAACACTAGGATCTCAACTGTGTAAGTGGCCAAGGTCACTGAGTGCCGTCCACTTAAGTCAAGGTATATTTCTTTTCTGTTCAAGTTCCTTACTCAACACCGCATCTTGTTCTTTGCTAGGTTTGATTTCATGAGGTGAGTACTGTCTTTATCATTCTTCAAGCTCACACTGCGCCACCAACACTAGGGATTTCAAGAGGATTCTGGGGGCTTAGAAGGTGGTTTAGTGCACACGCCGGTGTGCCTATCCACCTTCATTCTAAGGGAGGTCTAGTGCGCGCAACGGCGCACCTAGACTCCCTCCTATAACAATTGGGTACTCTGGGGGCGCTTTTCAAGAGGATTATGGGGGCTAAGGTGGTTTAGTGCACACGCCGGTGTGCCTATCCACCTTCATACTAAGGGAGGTCTAGTGCTCGCAACGGCGCGCCTAGACTCCCTTTTCTCCGACACTTGGGTATTCTGGGGGTCTTTGTGGGTGATGTAGTGTATACGTTAGGGTGTTTCAAGAGCTCCCGAAGGTACATTTATTATTATTCTAAGAACAGAGCCTAATCGTGGTTTACAGTAATTTTTAATCTTTGTAATTTCAGCGTTGGAAGGTATGTACAGTATTATTCCAGGAACAGAGGCTAATGGCCGTCGTACAGGATTTTCTCATATTTAGAACTTCATCACCAGGTAATTTCGGTTCATATTCACGCCACAGGCGCTGACCCATTGTCCACAGACTGCCCCTCAATTTTTTACCTTTTTCAATTTTCCGTAGTAGTTTGCAGTACAAGACCGAGGTGGAGAGGGCCCCTCCACCTTGGCCTTGTATTAGCTCTATTTTCATAGATTAGCATTTTTGTATACTTTACTTTACTTTAGCCATGACGCAACATGTCACTTAGAAATGCTTCCAAATGAAAGGCAACGCGTTGTTACTCGCTCCTGTAAATATGTCACGTGACTGACCAAAGTGGCTCAGACGGGCAGGCTATACTATTCTGTACTGAATCTAAAACGTTCTTTGTAATTTCATGGGTAGCTTTTCCAAGGTTAGGTAGGGCGTGACACTGCATACCTAAGATAACCTAAGGAATGTAAGGACAAGTGTAGCTATGAAAAACGGTCACTGCAAGGCTGCAGCTCAACTCCTTGCAGCGGTTAGATGAGCGGATTTCTGCCTACAAATTACTTGGTAAAATTGGTATTAACATCCTTGACATTGCTTGGTATTGTTCCTGCCCGCTCGCATTGATCATTATTGTACTAACTGATGTTGATGGCAAGATTTCACGTTGGTGTGAATTTGCTCCGGGCTGCTTGTATCTAGTACAAGAATAGTATAGCCTGCCATACTGGTGTAGGATAGACCGTGGCAGGCTATACTATTCTTGTACTATATAGTAGCCTGCCGCGGTCTGCGATCCTACACCAGTATATAATACAAGAATAGTATAGCCTGCCGCGGTCTATCCTACACCAGTATCCAGTACAAGAATAGTATAGCCTGCCACGGTCTATCCTACACCAGTATCCAGTACACCAGTATCCAGTACACCAGTATCCAGTACAAGAATAGTATAGCCTGCCGCAGTCTACAATCCTACACCAGTATATAGTACAAGAATAGTATAGCCTGCCACGGTCTGCGATCCCATATACAATGGCTTCTTTGCCAAGGTTGGGCAGATTGACCTATCTTTACCTGGTAGTACCTAGTTTCCAGTTCCCGCCATCAGCAGTCTCCTATTAACCATCTTCTACCAGTTCTGGTTATCACGAGCTTCACAGCCTAACCTCAAATCTGTCTATCCTTGGCAAATAAGAGCCATTACATACATATACAACGGCTTTATGACCAGCTTTGCCAAGCTTAGAGGGATTTGAGGATGTCAAGCCCTGCCTAACCTTGGAAAAGCTACCCACATCATCTACCGGTTCTGGTTATCATAAGCTTAACTGCCTAAACTCAAATCTGTCTATCCTTGGCAAAGAAGAAGCCATTACATACATCACCTCGCATTATCTCAATTTGGTATTATCCGGTATTATCCCCATATAGTCTAGATCTGATCTACATGAAAAATTTTCCTGTCTCCTTTGCCACCGATCAACCTTCTACTCTTCTGTCATGGGGGACCCTGTGACAAAACTGTCTGAAACCCTCTCTAACTGCGTCGATAAATTACTCCGGAATTCATCATCATTTGAATTATTCTCAGATGGCAAGATTGATCATAAATCACTGCAGAAAGCCAAGTAAGCTGGTTCTAAGTTAGGGTTTGGTCAGACTGAACTGCTGAAATTTTAAGGATGAGACTGTGGAACGATTGGCAGAATGTTCAACTGTCCAGTTCTGGTATTGGTGTCAAGCCAACAGCCATTGCCGAGATTGAACTCTCCAGGGCTGCGGTCAGTATAGCTTATGCTGCCGTTAATAGTCGTAAGCATTTGTCCGAATTTGACTAGGGTGTGTTTGTGATTATTTGACACCAGTACAGGCAGATTGGGATGTTGAACGCTTTGCGGACCGTGCTAAGGTGTCACCCAACCCACTGAATGCTGACAGCCAACAAAGGGAGAAACTTGCAAAATATTTCAACATGCCTTCTTTTGGCCACATCTCGGAGCCCACCACGTTTGTTGACAAGCATGGGAGGATACTAGCTTGGTATTTGCCTGAGATCTTGGTGCCTGATCGAATGGTACGCCGGCTCTCAGAGATGGCAATCGACAACCTTGTAACCACTTATATCTAGGAACATATCAATAGCTCCATCAAATCACTCAGATCCGTCCTAGACTGGTCTTTGCCCAAGGCAACTCAAGAGGAAAAGTGTCCTTGGCGTTCACAGTGTTTTATCATACCTTCAGGCGGGGGAGAGTGTGGAGCAGGACGGGTGACTTTATGCCCCGGTGGATTCATGCAGCGTCATGAGGTAAGTTTGTCTACCTACACTTCTTCTTAAGGTACACAACTAACCTTGATGGAGCTAGCGCCTTCAAGATCATTTGTACCAATCAACCTCCCTTACTAAGTCAACTGTAGTTCGGGATTGGTTGTCCGAAATGACTGTCACCGAACAACTCTTCTCCGCTATTACCAGTATTATTGCACCAGATCAGTATCTCACTGGTGCGGAATCAGTGTCTATGCTGAAGAATATGGTTCAAACCCCAAATCCGGTTGTTTGGCCCTCTGTGTTTTCTGGAATTGAGGTAATCGTCAACCGAGAGACACCCTACCATCGAGATCCAGGGGCATCGCCATCAGTCTATGACCTTCTGGTTAGCCTGGGGCGAGCCCATAAGGCCATACTGGACATACCAGACCTGGGCGCCCAACTCCGGTATCCCCCTGGGACTATGGCATATATTTTGGGCAAGGTGCTGGAGCATGGTGTGCTGGGTTGGGGTGATGGTGAGAGGATGGTGATTGCTCACTTTGTCAAGGATAAAGTCCATGACAAGCAGGGCATTTCAAGGCCAAAATTTGTGGTTGCACGTGATTTTCTCATTCGGGTGGGGGCTGGTAGAGGTCTGAAACCTGTTTGTAGGAAGACACCGAGAAAAAATGGTGGAGTTGGAGAGGTAGCGCCTAGACAGTAAGTAGAGTTAATTAATCTACATAGAGGAGATATGGCTAGATTTGATGAAGATAATTTTTCAATTGCATCGCTTGCCTTACATTGGAATCCTCATTCTCATTCCTCTGTCTAACCACTATGTCTCATCAGAAAAAAACTCGTCTGAAGGCTGTTTCTTATTCTTTCAAAGACAGAGGTAGTTTATCCCAATGAAAAGACCTGGATGTCGACTATATTGCCTACACACCTACAACAGGAAAGAGGGGACAGCCCTCATGGTGTGAATCTTGTGCTGATCAACTCTATGAAGTATCAGGGGGGAATTCCTCCTCCTCCAGCCCAAGGAAACGGGCAAAAGAGGTCATAATGGAATTCCCAGACACCGGGATGTACGACGGATGTCAAGAAACATCCAGTGACTTTGTTCTGGAAGGAGAGGCTGCTCAGCAAGCAAGAAAAACGAAGGTACAACACGCAGTTCATAGCTTACAAACAACTCTCTTCTCATGCTAGATAATATAGACACAAAACAACTTCATAACAGAGTATCTTCCTTATCGAGATCTATATCTCGACATCATTCTGGAATCGGAACAATTTGTCCGTGCAGGCGTCTGTGAGACTTGTCAAAGTGCCGAGGCCACATTCAGTTGTTCGACTTGCACTGGGGACCATGGCTGGTGTCGCCCTTGCATGATCAAGTCACACCGGTCATTACCTTTTCACAAAATCCAATTGTGGATCGGCAGGTGCTTCAAGGATGTCGCTCTTGCTGACCAGGGTTTTATATGGTACTTAGGTCACAGTGGAGAGTCTTGCCCTCGGTATGCAGCTTCGAACATTTGTGGAAGGGAGGTGGAAGGTTTGCCTTGTGATACCACCCCCATCACTATTGTACATTCTTCCGGGGTGTTCACGCATAACATAGCATGGTGTCATTGCCAGGGATCCAATCCTCAACAGCACCTACAGCTCCTTAGAGCAGGACTATTTCCTGCCAGCTCCACCCGCCCTAAGACTGCTTTCACCTTCGAGGTACTGGATCATTTTCTCATCGATGCCTTGGAATGCAAGACTTCGGCAAGAAGCTTCTTTGAGAAACTCACAAGGCTGACTAATAATGCATTCCCGGATACTGTCCCAGTGAGTTCCAGTGCACTTGATCCAGTGAATTGTTCTGAATACCTGGGTATATGTTGATAGGATCGATATCGAGAACTCATGAGAGTATCTCGGCTGTGGCAGGACTTAAAGAACCGAAAATGGTTTGGATTTGGACACGATGTAGAATCAGGGCCTGGCCCAGGAGATCTTGCCCTCTTCTGCCCTTCATGTCCACAGCCAGGAATCAACATGCCTCTCTGTTGGGAGCAGAAGTATGAAAGGCAAGTGGGTTGATTATTAAAAACTCTGGCCAGTACACCTACTACGGTAGCCAGCATATATCCTGGCCAGTCAGTCTACCTGGGTGTGAAGCTGGCCAGGCTCAGTCCTACCTGTCGTAGCCCAAATGCTGGCCAGGAGTAAAGGGGATTACCAATGCTAGGGCGGCCACTATTTCTGTTTTTGCTTAACTGATGTTAGACAAAGCTGACTTTTGGTTGCAGATGGCTTGTTATGAGGAGATTGGTAGTAGATGGGAACTTTACTGCTCAGCACATGAACATGCAGGAGCCTGAACTAGACATCTGCCTCTCAGACGGTTCAGGTTATATGGTGACAGATACTGAATATCAAGCTCACTTGGCCTCAGCCATGGAAAGTAAAGAGGTAAGGCGGCTAGTTTATTTTCAGTGGGATTCTGAATGTGTTAGAAGAGGTCCACATGTAGCAACCATCGAGCAGTCAATGCAGCAAATGCAAACCGAAGCAACCTTCGAGCTACTGGGGTGGGTGCCACAGCTTGCGCTCGGCACGGATGTTTTGTTCCCCACTCGGTAGTAGACTTCCAGAAGGGTGAACGGCAAGTCTTCTTTAATTTATTATGTGATGGCCTAATGTGCTGATTAAATCACATCAAGCCACATGAATATGGATTACTCCATATGCAAGGCTATTAAGCATGCTGCAAATGCAATTGATACCTCGTTGGTAATTTATGATGTGGGGTGTCAGTGGAACCTTCACTTTACAGAGCGTGTTGACAACTGCTCTGGCCTGACACTCCCTGACAACACAGAAATTGTAGCTGCTGTTGGGAAATTTCAACTCAGCGCTCATAAGCTAGCTTGTTTTGCTAGATACAGCCTGAACTTCATCATTGGAGCTGGCCAAGTTGATGGGGAAATTCTGGAGACACTGTGGGCTCCCTTTAACAAGATATCCCCAACAGCACGTTCTATGAGCCAAGCCCACCGTCAAGAAATCCTTGATGACCATATGCGTAACTCAAATTGGAAAAAACTTGTAGGGATTGGTGAGTGCCATATTTGGAATCAATGAGACTTTGATTAAATATTTTCAGTCAAGACCCTGTTACAAAAGTATAGACGTGCAAATAAGGGCATTGATGACACCAAGATCCCATTTGAAGATCTCACACGATCCCTGGACGTCAACAAAGTCAGTTTGTGGGAAAGTGATGAGAAACAAGCAATGGAACAACACGGAGAGCATCTTGACATATACCTTCTAAAAATAGATAAAGGTGAGTTTTCCAGAGCTTCTGCTCGCTTTGATGTGCATTCTGATAGATTTTTGGAAGCCCCTACAATGGCAGAAATGCGGCTTAAATTAACCGAAACAGAATATGCCAATACTGGCAAATTGGGCTCGGTATCTTGGCTTATGGACAGTATCAATTTGGAGGATGCACAGTGAGTCATTTCATCACCTTCACATTCAGGCACATTTCAATTTGGCCCTAGGGATGGATTGAGAGTAGATATTCGGCAGCTTCCCAGAGACGCATCTGTGTTAAGGTCGTACTCTCGGGTTAACGGATCCGAAGGGCTTTGGCCTCAGCTCGTACGCTGTGCCCCTTTCCCGAGTATTGCCCTTTATTTAGAAAGTACTATCGTATCGGATCCGAAGATCCAATTGTATAACGTATGAATATCCGGAGGTTATCCGAATAACGGAAAGACGAGTAAGACTAATCCGGACGCGTCCGGACTAGAAAACAACAGAGTAAAGACTATCCGAAGATAGAGCCGAGGATATAGACTATCGGAT
>KN835775.1:0-12634 GCA_000827255.1 Suillus luteus UH-Slu-Lm8-n1 | reverse complement strand
ACATATCTGCGCATCTACTTTTCAAAACAGTTGCGCATCGGGTGCCATATGTTTGATCTTTCATGTATAGATATCAAATCGATGTATTATTATTTT
The DNA here is from genome assembly GCA_000827255.1 of Suillus luteus UH-Slu-Lm8-n1. Classification (NCBI taxonomy): domain Eukaryota; kingdom Fungi; phylum Basidiomycota; class Agaricomycetes; order Boletales; family Suillaceae; genus Suillus; species Suillus luteus. The sequence continues at coordinate 12,538 of KN835775.1, read as the reverse complement.
TTGTCAGTACATATCATATGCTATATGTTTACGACTGATACGTAGATATCTGTCGGTGCTACATAGCCTTTACATTAATTAGTTACTTATGATATACATGTGTATATGATTATTTCGCTTATGTATGTTGATAAACATTGAAATTTGGCAAACGAACTCATTCCTAAGCCCAACCGACTTACAAAATCCCCTTATAATATACCCAGGACAAGTTTGTTTCTGCAGCAGGAAAAACAAATTTGCAGAAAAACAGCACTTGCAAGTTGCAAGAAGGGTGGGCAAGGAGACGGGAGGGGAAGGGTGTGAAAAGATAAGAAATTGTGTGACTCAGTGTGACTCTGTGTGAGAGTCGGGCATTGGGATGATTAAGTTTGACTCAAGGCAACATGTAATTGACCACATTGAATGTATGAGAAACACAAGGCTTGTACACTATAGTTTATGTAGAGATAGAAGTACGTAGTCAACAGCATGATCTAGCAACTAATGACTTTTTCCACGATGTAGTTGGATGCATGGGAGAGCCATTACGTTGTTGTAAACTTGGAAATCACACAGATTGTGAATGGGAAAATGAAACAGATTACTCACACACGAGTAGATCTGCGAAGTGGTGTTGCATCTGGCAGACATGGGGCCGCTTCGGCCATCCAGTGTTTATTGGAGATTAGAGGGTGATGAGAGACATCTGACAGATGTATGTTGTGATCATCAGGATGACTGAAATCCAGTGAGCATGTAGATGGCACAGCTAATGTGGCTTGAAGACCACAAAGCAATGAATGAAGATGCCCATAGTCAGGGTCTTCCAAGAATGCAAGAGACCGCATGTAGATAAGAACACTTGCAAATTCCACAGGAATTCCATCGCATAAGACTTCAATGGTGGTGTTGACCTTGCGCTTGAGTATAGAAGAGCTGGGGAGCTTCTCATGGTCACTAGTTAACCATGGAAGGGAGCCGCGCAACAGATAGATCAACATGTATGTTAGTGATTCAAGGTCATCACGACGACCTGGGTCAACTCCTAAGTGGTTATTGATTGAGGCGAAGGCAGGAGTGCCAGTGAGACATTGATGGACTTGCTACTCACACTGAGTTAATACAAACTCCGCATTGAAATTTTTCGATCTCTGTGCATTGGACAATCTCGGTGGACAAACTCTGCAGTAACTCGATGTATTAAACTTGTGAATTACTCAGTGTGCTAAAGAATCTCGGTGTGATGAAAACTTGGTGTGATGCAAACTCGACTTCTATGTGATGTGATGTGTGATGCGAAATGGAACAAAAACAAAGTGTGCTATTATGAATAATGTTGAACTTGAAACTCGGTGTGGTGGATTGAAAACTTGGTGCGCGAAAAAATTGTCAGCGGATTCCATGAGATACTTTCCTTGTTTCCTTCTTCTGTGGAGGGAGAGGAGGGAGCCGTCGAGTGCGTTTTGTTTGAGATGATTGTGCAGGTGATGAAGCTAAGGTTCACTCTCCTTGTCACGAGAGGCAAGGACAATGGAAAGAGGGTTGTAGTTGCCGGACAACTGTTCATGAATGCTGGGACTGATATGATGTTGTAAGATAGTGTCATTGTCAGGCCATTGGTCCCAAGGAGCTGTAGCCATTATAATGAATATGATAGTAGTAGTATTATGATTAGGGCATGAAGCTAAGGGGTGTTGAAGTTGCGCATCACTCGCACTCGCGCCATTGAATACTACGACTTCCCAATGGAAAATTCAAACTCCATCACCCGACAACTTGGTGTGAGTTGCAAATCCGACATTGATTCTGATGAAATGGAATATGGACTCTGGTTGCAGTGTCCCAGTATTTCTTTGTGATTCTGAAGTTGATTATGAATGTAGTGTGTTTCGAATGGCCAAGGCCCACCATGATGTTCTGTGGTTTGATATCGTAGTGAACATAATTGTGTGAGTGGATGTACTCAAGACGTGAGATCTGGGAAATGGATTAGCCTATCTGCAAAAACCCAGCACAAAACGACTCACCCCTAGATTTACAACAGTATGAAGGCTGAATTTTTGATCATGTGTGAGGAAAAGATTGTGCAGCAATGGCCCGAGGAGGCCGAGAACCAAAGCATGATATTGTGACTCCCTACCGAACAGAGAGCGCACGGGATCCCAACTCCACCTTCAAGTTGTTTCAGAATCATGTATTCGCACTGTACAGAAGATGGCCAGGTAGTGATGGATTCGAGTTTGATGGCAACTGCATCATTGTTGATGATGTTCCTAGCGTGGTATACAACAGCTAAGTGGGGTCCATAGTATGTTAGGCTCTGAACGGACAGCGAAAATTCTCAGAATTAGAAATTCAAGTTTCAAAATTCGGATCATGTGATGCAGCCACATGACCACCGTGTGACTTCCTAGTGTCACAGATTTTACAATCATACCCCCCACCCCTCAGGGCCCCCTGCATGTACGATAAACTGCAATATGATTCCTGTACATACCAACCTTTTCATTGATCAACAAGAACGATCATTGCTGCAGCGCGCTATCCAACAGCGGGAATAAATCCGACAGCGTCGCTTCGTTCTGTTGATTGTTTCGCTTATTGCTCAGATATCAGCACTGTACCACAACCTTTTTCTAACTGCACGCCAGAACATCCCATCCCATACCTCTGCCTCAACAGGTCAAGCATGGGTACTTGAGCTCATGACAGGCCACCCAGACCGGATTCGGCACAACCTGGGTGTCAATTTACAGGTGTTTGAAGAGCTGCTTGAAGTTATACACACACACGGATTCCAACCATCTCGCAATGGTGTTTCCATTGAGGAACAACTAGCAATATTTTTGTACACCTGTGTCACTGGTCTCCCAACTCATCATGTTGGTGAGCGCTTCCAGCAGTCTCCTGACACAATCACAAGGTAACCAAAACCTATCGCACTGCAACAGCACTAATCTCAATTGTTTTATTAGATATTTCAAGCAAATGCTTTTATTCTTCTCAGACGACCCCTTCTACTCCTCGCAAGTCAAATTTCCAACAGCGCATTCCCCAGTCCCTCCATCAATCCTTAACAACCATCGCTTTCGTCACTTTCATTGGTGCATCGGCGCTGTCGATGGTACCCACATCCAGGCATTCGCATCACTCGTTGATCACGCCTACATGCGTAATCACAAGGGGTATATCTCGCAGAACTGCCTCTTCATATGCGACTGTGATTTTCGCTTTATTTACTCACTTTGCAGATGGGATGGATTGTCTGCTGATGCATCGCTTTGGAATGATGCACGTCAACACGACTTGCGCATGCCTGAAGGAAGGTACCTTCTTGCAGACACAGGATTCGGATCATGCGATGTGTTACTGGTCCCCTATAGGGGCGTGCGTTATCACCTCAAAGAGTGGCGTCAGGCGGCTAACTCGTAAGTGCATTATTTTAATTGTTTTATCTTTTGTTGACCTGTATACAAGCCCGCAGAATGAAAAAGAGCTTTTCAACCTTCGACACTCCTCACTGCGCAATGCGATCGAGCGCATATTTGGGGTGATGAAGTGCCAGTGGCATATCCTGCAAATACCGCCAGAATACAACATGGAGATCCAAGCGCTTATACCTATGGCGCTGTGCACCTTGCACAATTTTATTTGTGAAGAAGACCCTGAAGCCTTCTACCAGGATTATGATGCTGACATCCCAGAGATAATTCACGCTGATGATGTGAATGGGGCAGCTCATGCTCATGTAGTTCGAGGGAATAATGCTTGGGGGGAGCTCTCTGATGGGCCGCCAAATGCTGCTGAGAAGAGAAGAGCTGACACTTGCCGTGATGAAATAGCTGCCGCAATGTGGGCTGATTATTTGGCACAGAACCCTTGAGAGCGCAAGTAGACACTGTAGGATTGAAAAATGAAATACATTGTACATGTGTGTATGAATTCGAAGTAAGCTACTGCCCATTTCCATGGAGTGCCGCGAGCTTCCTTTGGGCCCAAGCCACCCTCCACAACGGCACAGTGAAGGCCACACATATGACTGGCTCGGCTGGATTCTCCGACAAATAATCAGTCAGGAGCATGACGTCATCCACTCCCAAACCATCAGTTTCACCAAGAGAGGCAATTGCGCACCCAAGGGAAGTTGGAGGGGGACGTTCTGGTTGTTGGGCAGCAGAGGAAGTTGTTGTGAGGCTATTGACAACTTGAGGAAAGAACTGGGCAATGGATGTCAGGGCGGCACTACCCTCCTGCTGAGCCTTCACAGCTACTGAGGGGGGGCGAGAACGCTTAGGCCGCTGCCCATTACTTGGCATAGCATCGAGTTTGCGCTTGCCCCGGCTGGCGCTGGTTATATCCAAGGAAGAAACATAGCTGGAGGTAGGAGCAGCTGGAGATGTCCTCATCTCGTTAGCACCAGCCGGAGATGTTATGATGTCATTCGTAGTGGCACTGAGCTGCGCGAAGTTCATTGAGTTACTGGGGGTAGAGGGGGGGGAGTGCATGGCACCAGTGCGTGCTGGTGGTGTAGCTGGAGGGGGCATCATTGACACTGATGACGAAGACCCAGAGGTCCCAGAGGCTTGCTTCCTAGCGTGGGGCTGACGCCTCACGAACTTTCCTTTGGCGGCAGTCGGCATCAACTCTTCGACATTGTTGAAGTGAGGGAATCCTTTGGACGCATATGGTTTTGATTGAGGGTGCGCCTAGAACATGGTTAGACCATCCCAAGGGAAATTTTTGGCAGGCTCACCTTAAGATGCGACTCCCAGGCACAACTGGTCTCAGCCGTGAGCGAAATACCATGCTCATCACTCCATGAGAAGCCGGAGAGTGCTTTGATGTTCTTGACAGCATTATAGTTCCTTTTGAGCTGCAATTGTGTGAGCCAGTGCAACCAAAAGATCCAGGGTGATTGAACTTACAGCGGCCCACTTTGATTTACAGGAGGATTGTGATTTGGGGGCGCCTTTTTGGGCGGGGAACATGGTGTTGATATGAGCGGCGGCATCTGTGAAGACAGTGTTTTTGAAGCTCATGGTTTCCCCGGCCTCAGACTTGCGAGTCACAAGAAATGTGATCAAGGCCGTTTCCTCCTCAAACTCCCAGTGTGTGGCAGGTCTATGAGAGGCGGCAGGTTCCCTTTGTGAACCCATTGGCTCATCAACACTGAAGGATCCATGAGACTGGAGGGAGCGTGTAGAGCCTACACTCGAGGTATCAGAGAGAGGCATGGATGAGAGGGTACTGTGGAAGGATCTGGTACAGTAATGATGGCTCAGCCTCATCTTAGCCAGCGTAGATCAATTCTTATTGATTAACGCGCTTGGGCCTGCTGTGACACGGACGAACTAGGAAGTCACATGGTGGTCATGTGGCTGCATCACATGATCCAAATTTTGAAACTTGAATTTCTAATTCTGAGAATTTTCGCTGTCCGTTCAGAGCCTTAATGTTTTTATAATTGTGGTCAGCTTGTGAATAACATACCGTATGAACCAGATCCTAAAACTTCTCCAAGTCTGAATCTACCGTCAACTCATATTGGAAGCTTAGGGTTCATGGTTGGTATGCTGTGAGATGACTTGAGCCTCGAGGCCTTGAGGAGTAACAGTGAAACTAACCAGGAATGAGACTTCAACATGTATTTATAAACCAGCTTGAGCCGATGTTGATTTTTTTTGGCTCACAGTTAGTTCATGGGACTCCAGGTGGCTAACAGACCAAACCAAACTATACATAAATAGCCTGGCTCACTAGGATAGCCAAAATACAAGCAAACTAATGAACGCCAAGCCGGAGCGGGCCGCAGCCGAGCTGCGGTTGTACTATGTGATTGCCTCAAGCCAACTTCAATTTGTAGGCATACATGCCTATGCACCAAGACATCAAATTTATTTGTGCTTAAATTGTCATATGTAGCAAGAGCAAAATTGTTTGTCTCTATAATTCTCATGGTTATAATATCGAGGACACTTGAATTCACTGATGAATAGTCAGTACAGGCAAAAGTGACAGTGATGGCCTGACATACCCAGAAAAGAACGCAAAAAACGCAAAAAACACGTTCAAGGTTGTGTTTGAGTTGGCCTGGTTCTTGGTGTTAACTTGGCCTCCACCTCTGAGACCACCAAGCGCGTTGAACATGCCGGGACACATGAAACACACGAATCCCAACATCGAAACCTGGGTCACGGGGTGGTGTTAGTATCCCCTCCATCCCGTCAAATGTTCAAAGATTCTTGCGCGCTGAGAACCAGATTCCTCGCTGCTGCTGCTACCGCCGCCGCCAAGTTTCTCGACTTCTACTTGCGCGTCAGGCATCGTGGTTAGAAAATGTAACTGGCACCAAAAACACGGACCGCAAAGCCCACTAAGTCAGTTATTCTCACAACTCAGCGCTATCGAGCGCTCACTGGGACACCACGGGGCACGCGAGGTATCGAAACTTGTGGCACAGGCAACAATTGGATGAACCGGTCAGTGCTAAAATGAGCCATGCCGCCGAGAGAATGAATGCGAAGTGCAACAAAGGAAACTGCACCCTAGTTACTGCGCCCCATATTTGCCAAATGACTGCCATACACCATCTACGGCTTCGGCACGAGCAGACACGCGATGAATCGATGATTCCATCAATTTCATTATGATAGGCCGCGGCACATCATGAAAAGAACCAGCTGTGAGGCGCACTGAAACCTGGAAAAAAATATCTCCAAGGCCGCCTACACAAGCATTGTCAGATTCATTCTTAATTTGAGCAGTTGGAAGACACACATATTGCCTCTCTTGCGTCCCATCAACAAAGATATCCTGCTTTTACTACGATCCTTCTGCTTACGATATGAACTTGAGGTGCAGCAGGCTGAGAAGGTACTGGCGCGGCTGCAGGAGTAGGGGATGGATGTACCGTCGCCTGCTCAGGGGGCGAGCGAAAAATACTGGGACGAGAGCAAGTAAGAAAGCGAGGCGCGCGAGTGGCCGTGAGGATCTTGCAAGGATTTGACAGGGAAGTAATGAAGCAGACGCAGAGGATGGCGCGCTGCCAGATGCAGATGCACCGAGCGTGCTTTGGAGGGCAACAAGATCATCCTCGTCACTGGAAACAATCAGAGAATGTCACTCAGGGGTGGCGTGTGCTTACAGATATAGTCGACCACAGCGTAGGGCAGTGCAGACACATTCAAACTCTAGCACGGACAAGTGCATCGCGATAAGATCCTTGGTCACTGTGTAGCACGGAATGATTGGTCAGGCTGCAGAGTGCGTAAACTTTGAAAAGCGTCGCTTCGTACATAGTCTGAACAAGGACAATCAATACGATTCCACGTCATCAATTGAGCACGGGCACTTACTCACCTGTCCATGGAACTTGGGATATCTGTCAATCTTCGATGTATCACGAAGTATTCCTCCAGTCCGAAAAACTCCTCAAAGTGCCCTTCGCCCTCGCCTTCGGCAACCGAGAGCAGATGACGGAGGAGAAGAATGGCATATGGTCGAGCCTGAGGCGTTGTTCCTGACGCTTGTCGGGTAGGCCGGCCAGACGTTGGCCGTGTTTCGTGAATGCAATAACAGAAGGTGTCGTTTGGGCACCCTCGGGTGGTTATCGAGATTGCGGACGTGATCAGTCACCTCATGGTGCTTCTCTTCGTGATCCTGAAAGACGTGTCAATACTTCTCTTGAGAGTAAAGTATGGATGCATACTCATGTGCGAAGATTGTCTAGGATCTTGATCTCCACCAGTGCTTGGTGATGGAAACGACTGCCGTCTGATGTATTGCATCAGATCTTCGTCGCCAAGGAGTTCCTCTTCATCAGTGGTGCTATGGACTGCCGACCGGAGAAGGCCGCCTGGTCATTGTCGTTGTGCACGATGCCTTCGCACCTTGTGCATCACCATTCTCCAGAACACCAAACTCGTTCATTGTAGGATCGGCAGGCATAGGTGAAGGGTCCGTCGAAGGTACAGTGACATTAAGGATAATGCGACGACCGGATACAGTTGCACCTACATGTCCTAGAGATTCCGAAGCTGAAGTGCGGCTCGAAATACGAGGAATCTTGGTTGGCGTTTCCTTTGACATGCTACCTATCGAGTTCAGTAGCACTGATGGCGGGCAACCTTCGACCCCTTTGTCACGCTATACCCAGTGGTTCCAACTGATGTTGACCCAGCAATTGTGGGCAGCGGTTGGTTTCGACTCCACAGCGAAGCATCTGATATGGGTGGTAAGACAATAGCAGCACCCTAACTAACAATGAAGGCAGACCAAGGATCAGCACGAGGCATTTGCATGCTCTGAGAGGACGAGCGACGGTAGAATGGTATGGACGATGGTGTGAGATGTTTAGATGACGCCGCATTGACGAAGGGCTGAGCGGGGCATTACGACCAGCGGGTAGGGCGGACGTCGTGTGATGGCTGGCACTGGAAGTCGCTCCAGCGCGACTAGGAGCCTTGCCGGATAAGACATTACGAGTAGATCCGACAGAATGCATGGATGCGAGGGGTGCAGCAGATGCCATCGCAACTAGATGACCAGGAGACCGGTCGGGTGTTGCAGGGCGACTCAGACTCAAGGCATGCCAAAACTCTCAGCGCCTGTACGGGCACGTGCAGTCTCCATCGACAGTCCGTCGAGCATACGCAAAGCACCAGCGTGGGTATCGTCATCTAAACCCGACCACCCTTCCTGCATCCCACGGAGAAATGAGTGTGCAACGCTTGGGGAGGAATGAGCTAGCGGTTGACCTTGAGACTGTGCCCATATCCTTGTGGAGTGATGATGGACGCAGAGGCGGATTGGTAGTAATGGTGGCACTGCCAGCGTGCTGGAGAATATGATGGTTGTTAGAGTAGAGGAAGGTGGGGAAAATAATGGAGGAGGCTCCAGCAGACAATCAGGACCGTACGTCTGATTTTATCGTACAAGTCAGAGTCAGGCAGGGGTTGCGTTTGAAGACGCTCGTGAGAGAAAGTAGGACTGGGCGCGTTTAGTTAAAGGCACCCAATGCGAATACATTAGCAAACTCACCCAAGCTGCAATGCCTCGTTGGCTGGATAATGTATCATGGCGAAGTTGACGTAGAGGAGACGAATCTGTAGGAAAGATATTAATGTGACGTTTCAAGCGAGACCGGCAACGCACGGTTTCTGCGTGTGCATGAATGACTTGAGCAATACTCTCCCGCGTGAAAGCACCCCCCGAAGCGTCTCTTGATATCCTTCAGAACTTCGGCGTGTGAAGGGCCCAATTCGTCCAGGATATTCTTGAGGTGGAGGTACGCGGGACCCAGGCGATTGCAGAAGTGTTAAGTGCTGAGCGCTGAGTGAGTGTGATTGTGTGTGTCTTAGCACACTGTTTACGTATATTTATATTTGGGGTCGTGGGCAAAATGACAAGATAGCCTAAATCACCTTTCCTCACTGCAACATTGGGTTTTTGGACCGGATGGCTCCCACTTCTGAGGACGGGGTGCGAGACCTCGCCATCCAGCTTTGCTCCATAATCACACTCGCCCGGTTAACACCTCCCGCTCACGACACTATGCTCATTGCAAAGCATGCCGGTCGAATAGTGGTAAGTCGGCCAGGTCATATCATGCAACTCACCGACCCCTTTGTAGACAGAGTGTATGAAACTCGCTCCCGGTGTCACGGTAATCCCGCCGATTGTGTTGTCGTGCGCGATGGAGTTATCTGACTGCTCCAAGAAAGATGGCGCTGGCATCGAAATCGCCCGGGTTCCAAACTGGGGGGCCATCGGCTACGATGATCGTCGGATCATGCGACATCCCCAACACCAGAAGGCTATGGCATGGATGACCGATAAAGGTCCAGACAAAATTATTGAAGCAGTGAAGGTGTTGAAGGACGGGATCGATTGGCAGGTAATAATACTTTCCAAGGCGGCCGATCAGCGGGACGCACAGGGGCAACACCAAGATGTGGCGGGGGCAAGCACGAGCCATCAACTGCCGGAGGAGGAAGCAGTAGAGCAGGTGGCAACAACGCGCATTCCCAAGCTTCGAAGTTTTGGTCCTGCTACAAAGAAGACAGTGAGCGGGAAAGGCAAAGGAATTGAACGAGAGAAAGGGGATGCGGAGTCGTGCAAGGATAATGATGAAGAAATGGCGACAACGACGGCCCCGCAGCGCCGGTCCAACGAGAGGGGTAGGAAACGTAGGCGGACGAGCTATGCGGGTGCGGAGTATGATGAGACCTTGGATCATGATTTTCAGATGGAGGGGATGTCGGAATCATCCAATAAACGTCTTGGCACGATTTACGTCTCTAGGGCGCCAGCGGCAAGCTCTCCATCTCAGACCACTTTAGAGCATGCTGACTAGAAACATAGGTCTCTGGGGGTGTTCGAGATGATCAATGCGCCCTTTGTAAGCAGCGCGGGTTGAAATGCACTCCCGAATATAGCACGAAGACCGGACACAGGCTCGCTTCCTGTGCATCATGTCACCAGAAAAAAACGAGGTGTTCTTACGACAACGAGCCAGAGACTGTCACAAGGAGTGAAACCCGTGCAAGACCTCGCGCCAAGTCAGTCCTGAGTTCGAAGCGGGCAAGGTCGCCGGCTGCATCGAGCCCCACATCGAGGGAGGCCCGCCCATCGCCACCCCAAAGCGGCCGGAGCATCAACATGGGATCTCCGGAAATCCGTATGTCCTTCCCGGCATTTAATGAACACTGCTTTCACTGATCACTATATAGTCACATCCATCCTCAAGCCCTCATCCACGTCATCCATCCCGGACCAAGTGGATACGACCGAAAATCGGATGGAGGCGCGGATGATCGCGCTGGAGGCCGGCTTATCTAAGGTCTTCACCGTCATGGACGGGCTTGGAAAAGAGCACGAGACCCTCAGACAGAAAGTGATCACTAAACACCCCACATTCCCTATCCCGCGCGCCCCATCTCAACCTGTCGCACAAACTCCCATATCTGAGCCATTCGCGGGTGAAACACAGGTGACTCCATCCCGAACCCTGCCATCCGGTTCCCCTCCGTCTGGATCCCTCCCTGCTGCAATCACTTCATTCAGGACTCTACCATTACGCTCATCACCAGATCGCCACTCATCCGCAATGCCAACGCCAGTTCGCATCAATACAGCCCAGTCCCCAGATGACGTAATGGATTTCGGTGTCATCCCCTGAGGCTCAACATCACAGACACCCTCCCCGGATGAGTTAGCGTGTAGAACAGACATTGGCATGCATTTTGGAATGTAGTCTATGTACCACGAACACAGTCAGATAGTCAGACACCATAGCCTTCATTGGCTGATGTTTCATAGGATTTCGAAACTCCAAGTGTACTTCTAATTCTGGTGTCATTTTATGCAATGTGATGTGTAGGTTTTCTTGACTCGTTTTCTAAGTAGCGGGTAAAGGAGGTTGACCCAGAAGGAACGAGAACGATCAGTGTTTCAAGGAGCGCAGCTTCTTCGAGTTGCACCCTTCGAACAAAGGGAAAGCGTGATATGATATTGCGGGACTCCATTCCTTTTTTTTTTGGACGAGCAATGTATATATGGGTGACCCCACTGGACAATAACGAAATCGATGCTTTTTCATAGAAAGTACGGTGCTAGCTCTTTCAAAGTGGCTTACTCATTGCCAGTTTACACTGTGGACAGTAGTTCTGATGAAAATCAGTAGAAAATGCTCTGGTGCTGAATGTTTCAGAGTAACTTCCACTGAAATGGCATGTAGTTAATTTCATTGGAGCGCTGAATTCAAATCAGCACCTTTTTCAGCACCTTTTTCCAATGAATGCACAGACCAAAGAACTCAGTCTGAGCCAAGTGCAAGCATAATCTGAGCTGATTAGAACTCGATGAATCTTGGCTCTCGAGGAATAATTTTTGGCATGAGGCCCATGGCATATATAGTAGTTGTGCCTATAACCATCAAAGGACTTATGGCTTAGTGGAACTGGTGCTCAGAACCTGTCCGTTAGGTCTTGTGTTCAATTCCTGCCAGGTGCAAATTATATCTGGCTACTGTAACGGTTGTTGTCATGGTGGTCACACCATGTGACATGAGGTGATGTCACAATCTTTTCTTTTTCGAGAACTTAATTCAGAGTATAATTTCAGAGTAAAAAACGGCAATATCAGCACCTTGGTTTCAGTACTTAATGCTCTGATTTTGAGAGCATGATCATCTGAAATGACCTACTGAAAGTCATTGGATCTAATTTCTGCAGTCACTGCGGAAACGAGTTTTTAACAAGATCCTAATCAGAGGGAGCCAACACGTGTAACACGACTCTAAACATACCTTGCTTGTAATCCGACTTAAATCCGATGTGTGGCTTGTTCTAACGAAACTCTCAAGGGCAGGTATTGTAAACAGAGTCTTTTCCGACTTTCTAACTCACCTATCCACACTATCACACACCCTCTGGAAATTACAGCTATCCAGCTACAAAATGGCCCTGGAAATATCCTCTGGACCTTTGGATTAGGGTCGGATTTGTTACTTTGGCTAATTTAGTTAAAATTCCGCTGAAGTCTCTCAAAGTCCCAT
>KN835774.1:0-12644 GCA_000827255.1 Suillus luteus UH-Slu-Lm8-n1 | reverse complement strand
AGTTGCAATACAATCCCGTATCATCACCATGCCTTTCTTGATCATGGCGTCGACTGCATCCATATCTTGGTTTGGAAACAATGTCTGTAGTAAAGCCATCAACAATGCGAACCTGATGTGTTCGCAAATGCTTACACCACATGCCTGTAGTTCATTGTTATCAACATCGATATTGATCGGTTCATCCCCCCGTACCCAAATGTGAAACCGAGCAGAGGCGAGGTGACACCATGTATGACCCGCGATCACGATGGGTTGATCATGAGATCGGTCTGTATCCTCTTGGAGTGAATAGAATGAAGAAACTGAGCGTGGTGATATCTCCTGGCGTAGCATCCGCCATGCTTCGGACGTGCGTGCAGGAGAACGATATTGTTGACTTTCATCGATCACAACCAAAATGACCATCAACACTTCTGGATGGCCAGCGATTTCACATTTAATTTTCCGAAGAACTGAGCCTGCTTCCTGTGCAAATGCACATTCCACAATGACAAGGACCTCATGACTCCGATAATTATCAGTTACCGTATCCATTTGAACTACCATGTCTGGAACGATAGAACTCAGTGGAGAGTTCATGGATATCCTGGTAAGCACAGGGTTGTTGCGGTGACGGAAGCCATGTAAAAAGAGAGTGAATATTAAACTGAAGTGTTCAAGCGGAGCCTCATGGATGAGACTGCGCATTTCGATGAGAAGGATGCGATCGTCCTCGAAGTAACTCCACCTGCAAAAAATTGGAACATTATTAGGGGCGAGAAAAGCGATCCATTCACCCTACCTTGGTCTTGACGGTAACCATGTCCAATTCGAGTCGATGATGTCCGTTACTGTTGAGTACACCGGATAATAGACATCAAGAAATTCCTGTTACAATGATCAAATGAGTGCCTGCACCCTGCCCATGAATTCAAGCATACCGCATACTCTTCTTCTCGGTTTGGCTCCATGATAAATTTTAGGGCATCGCCGCATTGACCTTGAAGATAGAATATCACAATCAGCGTAAGCCTTAAGTGAGTGTAAGTACCTACCAGAATCAATGGTGTGAAGGCCAGCGACTCGTCTCTGAATGCGTGCCAGATTAGCTGATGTTGGAAGCATAGTGGAAAGAGGCCTGATCCCGCTCTTATGAACAGAGCTGGGTAGTTTGATGAAAGGCTTATCTCCCTTGGCCAACCTATAGAAGAAGAGGGGCGATTACTGTGAGTTTGAGGTAGTCGACGTTCAACCTTTAGTCTGTGACAGCGTGATGGTCACAAAGCTGATAAAATAATAGGGGACAAACTGTTTTGGTAGAAGGAACCGGCGCTAACAATATTGCGTGCGTGGATGAGCAACTCATTGTTATGTCTTGACCTTCCCTAGTCAGAGAATGCAAAAAAGGATTTGCATCCTCGCCATGGATCTACTAGTCAGATGAGTCAAAAATCAAGAGAACCATGATGGTCATTTGCCAGTAAGACTGTAGACTGAGTAGACTCGGATGAACGCGAAGACCTTTGAGCTTCGTCCCGAGCCATTCGAGCGTCGTGGAACAGCTCCAGCTACTTCAAGGATGTTTGTTAATTTCGGAAGAAATCCATGAAAATGGCGCCTTTCCTTTCAGACGAAGGATCCGTGCCAACCAACTAGCACAATGTCATACAAGTCTCAAACATTCAGTGCTCAGGAATCAGCGACACTAGTACTCGAAAGTTAACAGACACATGATGTATTTCAGTTCCTAGGAGCGAACAAGTCATCAGCAGTAGTACAAGGCGAGTCATGTTACAGCTTCAGTCATGTTACCGAGTTAGCTACTGCATTTTGTTCAGAACTTCACCTCCCCAGATGTTTCGCCAGCATATGTGCATGCCATGTGGACTCGTAACATGGTATTCGTGTCTGGATCCTCTGTACTGCGCCCTTCATCGACATATCTGGATGATGGGTATACCCACTCAATATTCTTACCCCACAGCTTGAAGAATTTTTCAATCGTGCTTTGAGGTTGTCCAGAAGCGAGCAGGTACTCGTACACTGCACGCCATGCACTGTCCAATGCACCAACGACCCACCTGCAAATGACATTTCTTTTGAATTATAATCCCAAAGACACAACTACTTGTCACTCACGCATGACGGGTACTGATGGCCTCTCCAGCGAAATGGAACCTCTTGTTGGCATTCGGAACGCTGAGAGCCGTATATAAATCCTGGAAATCTCCAGGTCCAAATTGAGCAAAGGCACCTGTAACGAAGCGAGTGAGTATCGATAGGATCACGTAAATATTTACAAACTCACCCATAGTGAGCGGGTCGTAGTTCCAGTCCCATGCATGTATGTCCAAGCACTGATCCAACAGGAAGCTATAAGCTATGTTGTGGACCTCTGCGAGATTGCGCAGCACAAGTTCCTTTAGTTGCTCGATGTACTCTGTTTTACCGGTGCTGATGAGCGCTCCAAAGCGTTCTGCATCATTTGTCCAACAGTAGCTTGCGATCAGCACTGTGGACGGTGAGCCAGAATTGACCCCGTAAGAGGGGTAGACGATAGTTCGAATGGGAAGGTCAGTGAATGATTGGCCTCCTACGATACCGAACAGGTCCGTCCACCACGTTGATTGGAAGCGGACCCCGATTTTGATCGAAGGGCCGTACTGTAGCTTGCGCAAGGCGTTTTTCTGCATCACGTTTAAACCAGCACCAGAGAGATCAATCGTCCGCAGGCCTGGTAAAGGGATGGTTGATATGACGTGTGAATATGTGCGGCTAGATTCGCCCCGCACAGAAACATCCATGGTGTCTTCACCCTGAGAGATGCTCGTGACCCTCTTATTGAGCTTGATGAGATCATTGGTACCGTTAGCAGTAATGCACTTCGTCATGTAGTCGATGAGTACGTGAGAACCGCCGCTGTGTACGGGGAATGTGAGGGCATGAGTTTGGAGACAACAGGCGCGCTTACTTGAAACACTTCCATTCTACGTCTCCGATGATTTCCGACCCAGCTGTAGCAAATGCCAGCGACTCGAGAACAGCTTCAGTTAAACCGCGGTCATACGAGCCGGTGCTGTTCTCGAATGTCTCGCACCAATTGATAACGTTGGTGGCAAGATGCATGGGCGGGAGTTTCAGGCTGACGCTGGGAATGTACTTGAACGACATGTATGCGCGAAGCGAGTATGCGTCATTCTGCTTCATGACGTCCCACCCCTTATGGACCTGCTTCTCCAAGTCATTTATGAGCATGCGGGCGAATGGCTCGACGACGTCGTCGACAATATTCTCTACTCCAACAGCAACATACTCTGACTCGACACCCATTTCCCGGGCACGGAAGTCAGGAGGTTCCGATGCATCAGAGACTTGGTAACGTTCACTGTTAAAGTAGAGGAAAGATCCCCCTGCCTTCGCCTTGTAGTAGTACTCGGTAAGTGTGGACTTTAGAGGTACCAGACCGTCATTGAGCTTTGGGTAATTGATTAACTCGCCCAAGCGCTTCATGATACCGGTCTTGTAATTGCCTTCGCTGTCTTTCTGCGGCAAAGGGAACCTCATGGCGCCGACATCCTAGTTAGCGGGAGAGTCACAAAGTTACATGATGAGCATCATTGAAGCAGCAGCATCAAATGAGTGACATACATAGTAGTCATATTCTTTACTATCCGGGAACTTGTAGGTGAAGAGGCGGCCGCCGGTGTGGTCTGACGCCTCCAAGATCTCGTATTTGATGTCTAGCGAATCTAGCATGAGAGCAGTGTATAGACCACCAACTCCTGCGCCTAAAATTCCAACTGGGTGTCCCGTTTCGTGAAAGCCAGCCTTGGAAAGCGGCAGCTGCGGGGTCTGTCGATGGACAGCCCCAGAGAGTCCAGGAAGCTTTTTGAAAAGAGCATCATCATAATCTTCGATGATGTTTCGACCCCAGTAGCCTAGCACGTCTCCGCCGAAATCCATAGTGAGCGCAAATTATATTGAAGATGGAATGTGTACTGGATAAGATTCGTCTAGTATAAACGAAACCGAAATCCACCTTTTATATTGTGCTCTTTCATTCGGAGAATGAGAAGGATTGGCCAAGTCTGTGACCGCACAGCGCAGGGAGTATTTGGACAAAACACTCGCACGTCGGATCTTCGATGAACTCTGTAGAGCGGCCATCTGAGGCCAAGTCTAGGCCAAAGCCAGGGACATCAAACTTGACCCAGACGTGAATCTAGATTGGCTAGGGATTTAGATTTCTCCAGCAAACTCAAATCGGCGGGCCTAGCATGTCATCAAAGATTCAATGCACTCTACTTTTCAATAGTCACCATCATCCCTTACCTGTCAATTTCAGAAACGGAAAAACGCATAACGTACATGAATGACAAAATGATTACGCCTTTTCAACTTTGCAGACGAGGTCCTTGCCTCTATATCGCTATGACATTGCGCCATGATCCGTGACCGAAGTCATCCAGGTTGGTTCTGCTCGGTTCGAAATGTGGCCAAGATGCAGCTCAGACTCCACAGGAACTTTGAGTTCAATTGGTAACTGCTTCGAAACTTGTCAGATGACATGATCACTAGTTTGACCATCTCGATCAAGACTGACCTCGCGGGTATTTCTCTGCCAATGATTGAGACCTTCTACATCCTACTACATCCGACTTTGTTCTGATCATAGGGTGGTCTTAAGCCGGAGCCTTGGAGGTGTGATATAGGAGCAATTTGTTTGACAAGTTAGAGGTGGCTTATAATGATCAAAGTTTGGCAAAGTAATACTTGCCCGTCTGGAACTTCGCGAGTGGAGTGAGAAAGAAGGGAAGATGTTTTGGTTGAACACGAGGAACGCTGGCGATCCGAACTAGCAATATCAACCCCAACATCATTTGTAAGTTCTATCCTCGAGCGTCATGAAGTGAGTCTATGAGAAACCAAGACCCCAACATGAGCAAGGTCCCACTGCTGCAAGGGTTACATCTTCAATTCATCATGTTGGAGGACACAATATCCGTGAGCTATGCTTGCACCATGGTGGAGGTCGAGATAGCTTCTGTGCGGAGTTTCAAATGGCACAATGTCGTTCAAGACTTCAAGTATAATTGCAAGGTCATTCCTGGGTTATTTATGTTGGTGAGTGATTTCTTGGTAGCTATAGAATGAGTAGTTTGTTATCCATTTCGTGGCCCCAACTCATTCACGTAGATCTCATCATATAACTACCTCCTGGATGGCGGTCGTTCAATTCATGAGCTTGTATTACTACACATGGTAATCTCTTTTAGACGCTCCAACGACCAATTCGAACGTAAACTTGAGCAAGTTCAGCCGCCTACTCTAGCTATCAATCAATGAAATCTAGAGGGTCTCCATCCTCTCTTCCGTTTCGCAATCTCTCCTCATGGTTATCATGGAACAAGAACTTCGCACTACCGCATCCCAAACACTACGCCACCGAAAGTCCAAAACACGATGGTGGCAAACCGTCATTGATTCACGTTCTCGCCCTGGAATTTTCATCATGGGTACATGACTCGCATAGAGATCCTGCACCACCCCAGCCCGCTCAAAGATGCGTGACGGATCGGTGGGTTCACTATACCGCACTTGGGTTGTGGAGATATGCTTCGCAGGACCAAATTAAAGTTAGTCTTCGATCCTACTTCGTGGTTTCGTTCTAGTATCTGATGCGGTACCACAGCAAAGGTACTACGAGGTGTGGTTTGGTCATGGTCGATGCATATCGTTGAAGTGACGCGCGCTTAGCTGAGCAGGGAACATCATCCCGACGTCTCTCAAGATCCAAATTCCCCCGAAATTTTCAAGAGGGCTGCGGAGGCTTATGCTGTGCTCGGAAAGAAGAAGTTGAGGTGCGCTTTATGATTTGACCTGGCGAACTATAGTGTGCTCAGTGGTTCTGAACGTCGTCGCAGACGTAAATATGATCAAGAAGAGCAGCTGCATTCTGCTATTCTCACGGGACTACGAGATCAATTACCGGGGGAGCTGTCTTCGTCTTCACCCCGGCCGCTTGATCCCACCTTTTGGAACCCAATCAGGTCAGGTTCATCGACGACGTTCTATCGTCCACCTCCTGGATACTGGACGGCGATGAACAGGATAACGCGAGCTAGGGAGAAGGAAAGGGAGAAGGAGAAGTTGCAAACTCAGGCAGCTTCGCCCTCTCCCCAGAAAGCCATGCCTTCTCATGACAGACCAGAGACTCAACGTTTGCTGGGCAGATTCGAAGTGGGACTAATCATTTTGATCTTTATGGCATCCGCAGTGGAATATATGGATTGAGTCCTCGAGAGGCCAATTGGATATACCAGGGCTTTTCTAGTGAGATTACCGCAAGAGAACAACAAGGGTGAAAGTAGTGCATCACAGGGATGCGTAGAAGACCGTACGCTACACAGTGATGATGTCTGCGACAATGCATAGTAGATACGGATTACATACCCGCACAACGAAGGCAGCGTAGACAGACAGTTGATGCATCAGATCATGCTACAGTACTGTGATAGGCTTCCAATTGACCATGAGTTTCGACGCAGTTCGACAAAGTGGGTACAACACGTTAATTCATGTGCGCGCACTGCCCCACGGTGCGCCCGCAAACTGGGCTATCACTAACATGAAAGTTAGAAGTCCAGACACCACAAACACACGCCCTACAACACTCTCTGCCGCAACCATGTCCTCGGCGGTTTGCGTTCTTTCCGGTCGTGGTCCTCTACTCGTATCTTCATTGCTACCACTAGACGGGCTTGGTCCTGGTGGTGGATCTGCAGACTTACGACCGGTCGCTCGTTGGACGTGTGGGCTGGAAAATGGATCTGTATGCGACCAAGTATATGACGTGCGCGACTGAGCACCCGGGGGAGGTTGATAATATGTGTATTTCCCTGCTCGAGCATGCTCCCATGGGTGATCATGGGTTGCATTTGGGTCATGCGCATGGCTGGACTTAGGGTCACGGCGCTGATGCTGACGTGGATGATTTTGCCATGCATTACGTGACCCTGAATGACTGGAGGGACGTGTTGTAGTAGCTTGCGGGTGCTGAGAGGATGGTTGCGACGGTGATGCATGGTTGATACTACGATCGTATGCTCGCCTGCAATCAGGCGATCAGGACAGCATATCAGGTGAGCGCTTTGAGACGTACCGCTTCCGATCGTCCCCGAGCACTGCGTAAGCTTCACTCACTGCGTGAAAATTCCCTCGTGCTGTACTGTCCTGGTTGACATCGGGGTGGTATTTCTTGCTAAGCTAAGGGTCGACGTGGTCCGTCAGCAGCCATCCAGTGCTACTAGTGAAAACGTCTCACTTGGTAGAAGTGTGTCTATCATAACATTGTGAGGGACATATCCTTTACGAAGAGAGTGATCCATGCCTTTATTTGAGCTTTCGTCGCTGTGATTGGGACTCCAAGGGTCGCGTAGTGATCGCGCGAGTGGGCTGCTCGTCGACAGGTGGATGAGAAACAGCGGCCATTACGGTGGCCTTTATATGACAATGTTGAAGTAATGGAAGGGAGCTTGTATGAGGTGGAAGCAAGCCCTGGCGTGCATCTTGCTGCTGCCATGCTCGCTATCGTCAAAAGTGAAGGAACCCCGACTGGAAGAAAACGCCGATTCGGCATCACGTGACATGCATATATGCTTTTGGACTCTAAAGGCACTTTCGCTTGGACAATGGACAGGCCATCAGCGACTAGTACTGACCTTCGGTGACTCTGTACCTCAATTTGATGTCAAAAAACGGACTGATTGTTCCGCAATATCAGTATCGGGCACATCTAGTAGATGGTGAGAAGACTTGTCATTGCCACTCTCGAACTCAGGTACCTCCAGCCCCCCAAACACGCCGAAACACCGCCAGGGCCGAAGATTACAACTTCAATCTTCGCAGAAACTGCCGCGAAATCTGAACGTTGGAACCCTTGATATTCATCGGAGAACCTCGATGAAACCTATGCGGCTATGTCGCAGTCAGACCACTGATTCTGAAGCGAGGACCATCACCCAATTCCTCCTTTTAGTTCCTTCAAGTTCGGGTTAGGCTTTGTCCACGGTCTGTAACCATGCACAGACCACCAAGCTCTTTTGTCTGCCGCTGATCTTCGGCCCTACATCAGTCTTGGTGTGTACTCAGGGGAACATGCATGTGACTCCACAGGCCAGGCGTTTAGTGTGGCTCGAAATGCGCACATGGCAGCGGGAAACAGAACCCTGTCTGTCAGTCCTGTGACACCAGGTACGTTATTCGGTTCTTGTATATACATAAGCTTCACAGTGAAGCGTACCTATTTATCTTTTCCTGTCCCCGACCTTTGACATACATACCATCGACACAAGGAAAGTAGAATGGGCATCTTCTCCGGCGTGTCCCGTCTTTTCTTCGATGTCGGGATCCTATCTTGGGATATCCTCCTCACACTCTCCAATCTCGTCAGGAGGAACCGTCGTATCGGACATGTCACCCCCGAGGGCCACCCAGGCTATGGAGGGCACTGGCCCGAGTATAGTCCTCCCAAGGGGACCGACTCCCGTTGCTCTTGCCCTGCACTCAATGCGATGGCCAACCATGGTGAGTGATCCTGCCAGTCTCGGTGCTTTTTAAGGGGTAGGTGGCAGCATTGGTGTGACAACATTAAACCCCAGGCATCATCTCACGCAGTGGCCGCAAGATCTCGTTTGTTGAGGTTGGCTACCATATCCGGGCAACATACAACTTCAGTCCTACCTTCTGCTCATTTGTGCCGCACTTTGCCGCCCACATGCTTAAGAGAAGCTACAGCGAGGATACATTTGATCTGGAAGAACTTGACCTGCACAATGGTATTGAACACGACGGATCTCTCGTGCGTGAGTGTTGATATATTTGTTTTGGTATGTCAAAATAATTTGTTTTTAGGCCTCGACAGTGCTTTTCAACCGGACCAATCGATAAAACATGTGCCTTTCATTGAAGAACTACTTGCGGCGGCTACCGGCGAGGACAAAAACGGCAATGCTGTTATCACCACCAAAGATCTCTCTAGGATGCTCGGCAAGCGGCGTGCAGTTGCGCGTGCAGTAAACAAAGAGTTCTCTCTTAGCTTTATCCACAAGATCTTCGGGAGCACGAAGTACGTTATTGCATCATCCATTTTCAAACACACCTTTGAACATTCCTTCAGTGCTGCGACTCTAGTCACTGCCTTTGGAGGTCGTGTGGATCATCTCCATAGCTTCCTTCATCATGAACGACTCCCAGAGGGCTGGGAGTCACACATTCGCCAGCCTCATGGACTAACTCTGACGACATTCAACAAGACCATACTAGGAGTTGAAATTGGTGTGCGCGAGCAGGATTGGGCAGAAGCCGCACGGGAGGCTGTAGAACATCATGCTACTTCTACTTGAAATTCCGCCCCGAAGTGGCCAAATACTCGAACGTGGCGTTGGGAGTTCGCTAACCTCAACACGCGTTGTCTGTTCTTGCTTATTTTTCTCTCACTTATTTGATGCACGTTCCTCATGTTCTAGGGATCCTGCAGACGCTTGAGATTGCTTGAGTACCTTCATCAACTACGAATCTGTCGACTGGCGAGCTTTTTTCAGGGTACTACCATAGCTGACCGGCCCCTAAATGCAGGCACCTCCAGCTTTCAGGGAAACTCCTCAAACACAACACGCTCCCTTCATATTTGTTTAAAAAGCTGCGCGCAAAGCAAGTTGGGCTTGGGCCAACAGTCTCAAATTCTGAACAGATAATTTACTTTGGTGTCCGAAAGCAGGATTGGGCAAAAGCAACACGGAAGACTACAGAAAACATTGATGCCACTCATCATTCATTGCAAAGTGGCTTCTCTGAGTCGGACACTCTGGAAACTCGTATGGGTCCTCCGTATGCGTCCACATGTCTGTTCTCACCTTATAACTACGGCTGAGTGTGGTACCTGCATGACACTAAACGATGAATAGCGGGTTCGTCCGGCAAGATCGGTTCATCACTTGCGACGTTATGGCGAGGCAACTCATACACGCGTCCAAATTGGCTTCCACCGACGATTCTCGTTGAATGGTCCGTCAGAATCGATGGAGGTTGGTTCAGATGTGCAGATTCTTCCATAATTTCTTTTTGGATTCCTGCACATAAAGTGTAGCATTTTGGATACCAAAGACGCCATGAAAGGAGCAGGCAGAAGCCATTCAGATGTGAGGGAGAAAAGGAAAAGGAAAATAAGAGCTAGTGGAGCTGAAGTGGAGCGCACATGGCTTCACGAATTTCAAAATCGCTCCGTCCTTGCATATGTAGCTTGAAGGATGTGGAAGGGTGGGTTATTTGATGTTGCAGAATATACATGATATAGGATGATGATCCTACTGGTGAGCTTTAGTATCTACACAGTACATACTGACTGGAACAACCGAACGCTTTCTTTCTTTTCAGACCATTCTGTGAGAGCAAATACGCTAATAGTTAGGCTGATTCGATATGGGGTGCAGGTGCCAGCTGGGAGAGAGAAATTGAATTCAGGACACAATCACGATGGCGGTCGGCATGCCACAGGTGGAGGTGCATTCGAGTGGCGAGTATGGTATGAATGATGATTTGGAAACTAGACACATATGATTGGGGTTGTAAGTCGTGGCTTTCCAGAAAACCTTGGCAGAGACGTACTCTTGGAACATGCTGCTATACGCGTACTGCTTGAAATCTCAATTACAAGGAAATCTTTCAGCAGATGGATGACATACACCGAGAAGTAGTGATGTCAGAACATTCACAGCTGAGAAAACTGTGGGACAGGTGAGCAAGAATTGATCACTCGACGCTCTGACTTACATAGACCACATGCATAATAAAATGCGTTGTGTTTCAATATAACAACATACAAACGGTTGTCGGTTGCGAGCCAATTTCGTATGGCGCATGTGAGCGTGAGGGAAATCAGCACTAGGTATCAAGCGTGAGTCAAAAGGCGTTAATGCATCAATTCTCATCGACGCACTCAATTCTAATCCAAATAAAAGAAGGAAAGGGATAAAAAGTGTGAAACCTCCTGAGGACTGATAACAGCCTGTGATGCCTGGAATTGAACTACTAGTCTCATCTGTGAAATGGAATCAAGGTCAAAATTGTCAGATAGGAAAAGGTAGTAATTCATACACGGTGCAGTCACAGTGGCAGAAAAGAGGACAACAGTGGACCCCACAATTACGGCCTGATGCTGGGTTTGCATTAGAAAGCCGCGATATTACACATAGCTCACTGCAAAAGTTGATAACATAGCTGCATAAACGATCTTGTTGTTATTCCATAGCACACAAGTCCTGAGGATGAAGAAATCTGGAGAAATCAGGGTTCTGCACTCGCGATAAAGCTAATAAAGCAATTACATTCTGAGCAGACAATGGCCACGAGGCTAAAAACTGCAGAGGGGAAAGGTTAGCGATTGATAATTTCGATGTGTAGTTTCGATGCACCTGTGCAAATGTTGTTGACAAACTGGCATGTCTACATTGGCCTTCAAGTAAGCAGCACTCTTATCTATTACGAACCAACGTACATCAGAAGTCTCGTCTGGGACGAGGTTTACTGGAAATAGTCTGTCAAAATGGCATCTTAGACTCATTGAGACTAAGGACGTATAATACAAGTGCGCAGCAAAAAGAAGGAAAGGCACATATCGTGCGACAACATACAAAATTTGACCCTGCTCCAGCGGGAACAAAATAAAAATATTCCCTTTAAACGGCATATTGTGAGGATAGGAAGTTGGTCTTGTATATTATCATCACCTCCTCGCGGATTGAGCAGGCATAGTCGTACATCTTTACCGTAAAGACGCGGAGACTCATAGCGGCTGCGACAGCGTCGGCAGAGTATTTTGAATCCATTCGAGGGAGATTAAAAAGAAGAGGCGGTTTCTCTAGCTGAGAATCATGCAAGATTAAGAGTGCTCGGGACTGGTACGACGAGAGCACAGCATTGTGACTGCGATCACTAGCTAGAGTCCCTGTTCCATTACTTAGTTATGATGTGAATGGGGCAGCGCTGGATATGAGGATATACTTGGCATGGTCCCAGTGGTACTAGTTGCAACTCGAACCTAACGGAGTGGGCCACCATCACTGAACCAATGAAAAGCATAATTAAAATACCCACAGAATGAACGACGATTTTTAACTCACCCCAATGCTTCGGGGAGTTCTTGACACACAAAAGCCCACTGTACCATAATGTCAAGAGATTTGCATTTGGCGGGACAACGTCTGGGCCAAAGTCTGGGACACAGCCAACGGCACTCCCAGCGGAGTTTAAACCCCGCTCGATGGCCAATCAATCTCGCCTGCTACACCACCAGTTGTCGCTTGGGCCCGTAGCGAGATTGTGAGAAAATCATTTACAATACCTGGCAACCAGGCGGGTGCGAGTTAGAATATAGAAATGATACATAAATAAATAAATTATGCTGTAAAGCTACTAGCTCAGATCCTTACCATAGGTTTTTTTCTGATCTAAGCAACAGATTGGTTACAGCTCAAATTCGGTCCGAACCAAAGCTAGTCTACAGGTCTAAGTATCAGATATATGGTAGACCTATAAAAAAGCTCACATGCACATCCTATCTCATTCCCATCATGAATTCAAGGTAGCTTGCTAGACTACACCAT
>KN835773.1:0-12669 GCA_000827255.1 Suillus luteus UH-Slu-Lm8-n1 | reverse complement strand
GGGACCTTACAGTTCATGGTGGGTATACTATGAGATAACTTGAGCCTTAAGCTTGAAGCCTCGAGGAGTAACAGTCAAACTCACCGGGAATGAGACTTCAACAGAGACGTGATTTCGTATTTATAAATCAGCTTGAGCTGGCCTCAAGCCCGCTCAAGCTGCTGTTGATTATTGTTGGCTTATAGTTGGTTCGTGGGACTCCAAATGGCTAACAAACTGGACCAAACTATATATAAGTAGCCTGGCTCACTAGGATAGCTAAAATACTTGCAAACCGATGCACGGGCCATAGCTGAGCTACGGTTGTACTACATGTAGGTCACAGGGTCAATTCAGACCATCCTGTCCTTATAGAAAAATTTGAGCAGATGAACACTCTTTTGTGCAATGTCATTGCAGCCATGGACAATGATATACTCACGATGCTTGGGGATCACGGAATGGATAAGATTGGTAATCATGGTGGTGATAATGTCCTAGAGGCAATGTCAGCCATCATAGCAAGGTCCCTCTCTTTCTTCCCGATTCCACCATTCCAGAGGCCATTCTACCAATCATCACATTACCAACAGCTACGGTCTCCCATCTCCATGTAGACCTGGTGCCTACTATTTTCTTGCTCCTCCCTCAGTCTTTCTAGTATCCCATTCAATAATCTCAGAACCGTCATTCCAGAACTTTCCAGTCAGGATTCCAATGGGTCATCTTTGCAGAATGTAGCTTGGATCACGGGTGCTGCATTGATGCTTATTGTTCTGATTCGTCTGATAAGGAGCTTGAGGCTGCTTGGCATGATTTCTCTGTTGCCTGGGATGGTATAGTGATGGGTGGGGATCTCCATATCATTGCAATTGACAACTTTACTCATTTGGCATGTCCTCTTGTCAACTCCCCATTTTCCTCGTTCTGCATACCCTATGTTTCACAATCTTCCAAACTCATTCATTGTATGGGACGACCACATCATGCTCTTCTACCTCCCTCTGTCATCACAGACTTCACAGCTCCAATCTCCTGGCTGTGCTACCACATACTAGGCTTTTCCGCTTTCTTTGTTATATGTGTGCGCCTCTGTGTGCCTCATGGCTATGAGCACCATCTGCAGGGAGGAACAACACCATACTGCACCATTGCCTTTTGTGCGTCCAAGTCATCATCAGCCCCACCACTTTTCGCCTTCCCTGTGACTATTGCAGTTCCTCAAGTCATTAGCCCCATACATCCAAAAGGGTAGACTCTGTGCAGGTCCTGGGAGACATGGGCAATGCTTTGAGGGTGAAGAGGACGGTGCTGGTCGTGCAGTCTCAATCCAAGTGTCAAACATCTGGCATTTTTGGCTGTCTTTGCCATGACTAAGTCATCAAAAAGTGGTTGGGCAAGATCGTCATCAAGTAAATTTATCTTTCCATGCATTGTACAATTGAATTTACTTAATGTTAGATCTTCTGCAGAACTGTCATATATCAACACTCAGAAAGCTATAGATGGTCACATTCTAGGTGATCTCACAGTCACTTCAACACACAGTACATTGTGCATGACATCAAGGTCCTGAATGGTTCTGCGAGGCAGATTCAATAGATTGCACACAAGTAACTTACTGTAGATTATTGGGAGATACAAGTTACATATTTTCACCAACTGAATTTCTTTGGATTTCAAATCACCCAACTTTGCTGGTCACTATCTTCTGTCAAAGTCTGGTCTAGCATGTAGCATTGCAATCTTCTTGTTTATTTGCAAGTCAGTTCATCCATCCAGGGCAGTTCTGACTGGCATACTCACTCTGTGATGCGATGTCCCACCAAAGCTATGTCCTCCCTGTCCACATCTTCCAATATATTGTCTTTCCCAAGTTTCATGACCAGGTAATCGCAAATGAAAGCCCCATCCTTGTGCTCACGAAGGTCATGTAGGACAAGAAATAGAGCTGGCTTTTTCTTCTTGAGATGGATTAAGGATGTGTGCCAGTCTAGGATAGCATTTGGTTGAAAGAAGTCATTTTGGTCCAGCAATGGGGATTGGCCAGAATAAAACTGCTTGGTTCTGACAGAGGGAAACCCAGTGTATTGAAAGTTCCTGCAGTAAGCAGCAGTGACAACAGTAGTTTTTTCAGTCATGATGATGGTAGGCTCAAGTTGACAATAATTTAGGGGCATTCTTCTCCTTCAGCCTCACACTCCCCTATGTCTGGGATTCCCAGTCCTTAGGTGTCACATGGTCATCAGCAAATTTGGTGACAGGTTTCACACGAACAACAAGTGTACACAAACTGTACAAGGTATTACAGATGTACAAGCAATTCAAAATTTGGAGCCTCAGTCGTCCCAAACGGGCGGTTTTCACCCTCATTTCTCTGCAAGTGCACTCTTCGTTCGCCTGGCCTTGCTCCTCCACAGCTTTCGACCCGACAATGCTGATGCAAACGAACTTTCGCAAACCCCAACGCTTTCAGGATTGCATCCACGCATGCTCTTCGCTTGCCTGTCGTCACTCGTTCACCGCTTTCCACCTGACAATGACGCACCAAACGAACTGCAGCAACCCTCCACGCCTTCGCGGTTACATCTCTATGCTACCCTCGCTCACCTATCCTCACTTCTACCCCACTCTCTACTCAACATTGAAGACGCCGAATCTCATATCGTAGTACCTTTGCGTTCACGTCCAGATGCAGTCATAGGTCTACTGTCCTCACTCTTCCGCTCTCAACATCGGACCAACGAAGAAATCGAACTCTCGCAACTCGCGACACGTCTTCATGTCGTCGACGTGGCCCCCATGCGGGATAGGGAGGTATGCATTCCTCTGGTGTCAATCTCTGGCGTCTCATGAGCTCTACACAGGTATTGTTCATTGCCGAGCGAGCACAAGTAGACCGTCCGCATTATCAGTCTTCTGGCACTCCTCATTCACGCCCCATTCGATTGTTCGGTCACATCGGGCTCTTTCTGTGCTGTGTGTGTGATCAGCGTCAACCACAACACTCGGACCACATCTTGGAAGAAAACAAGGCCAGAACGTCCAGCAGGGAGATTGATGCCAGAGTGCATCATCCATTGTGGCACAAGCGCAAATGCTCGTGTCAATTTCTTCTTTTTGTCGATGAGCGCACACGCTCATCAATTCTTTTTCTTGTTGAAGGGCGCACATGCTCATCGATTCTTTTTGCTGCATGTTCCCATGTGAAGTATCCGTCGATCCGTCATGGTGGGATCTCTCCACTCAAGTATCTCGCATCGCGCCTCATCTCGCGCCCTCCTGCTAAAAGATAAAGAACCAGCTCAGTGCTGAGAGCTCCCATCTTTCCTCAACGTCCTGCTCGACAACCACGACCACGACGTTCATCATGCTTGCCCGCTCTCCCATTCGTGCTTTATCCACCAACTCCCATACTTTCTCGTCTGCTGCAAGGCAGATGAACGTTGCCGCCCTTGGCCCCGGTAGAGGCATTGGACAACCATTGTCGCTCCCTCTCAAGACTGACCCCCTCGTCACCTCTCTCAGTCTCTATGATATCCGTGACGCACCAAGTGTTGCAGCTAATGTAATCCATGTCGACGCTCATAGTGAGGAACGTTGTTACTAACTGTACACTTGACTATGGTGAGTTCAACGAACTTTGAAAGTAAATGGTTACCCTGCATACCAGCTCGACGAGGCCCTTGACGGCGTCCAAGTCGTTGTTATTCCTGCTGGTGTCCCAAGAAAGGTTCGTTTTCTCTCCGTATCTTTATGCCCGTCCTGACCCTGCCTTTTGGCCCTGTGCAGTCCTACAATTCATCTTTTACTCCGCTCCAATACCTTTCATAGATGAACCGTGATGATCTACTTGATGTCAGTTAAACATGTCTTCCATTATGATAATCCCTGCTGATTCTATTTCGCAAGACCAACGCTTCCATTGTCCGCGATCTCGCAGCAGCAATTGGCCGTGTCTCCCCTACTGCCTACATTCTCGTCATCTCAAATCCTGTCAACACCACCGTCCCCATCATTGCCTCAACCGTTCAGAAACCTGGCGTTTACAACTCTACTGGCCTATTTAGTGTAACCACCCTTTATGTCGTCTGTGCCGCTCGCTTAACTGCTGGTATTTCAGGGTTAAACCCGCAGACACTCCCATAACTGTTGCCGGTGGCCACAGTGGCGCGATCCGCGCGACCATTGTGCCTTTGCTCCCGCATAACTGACACCTTCAGTTGTCTGCAAACCACTTACTACCCTGGGTTCCTCCGTTCTTGAGAGAAGCTGATCCCCAACTCGCATCCCAGCTCCCTCCGACTACTTTCGTCCTTCTTCATGATTTCTTAGAGTTCCTTTGCGAATACTACTCTAGTCTCTATGATACCATTCATCTGCGTTGCATCCCGCTTTGCAACATCATCCTCAGCGCGTTCCCTATGTCTAACATCCTTCCTGTCCGTCATCCACCTTCGCTTCCATTCGATTCGATCCTTCCTTGATTCATATACCCTCACCCACACACCATGACAAACTATGCCGTTGCTGCCCATCTATATGCCAGCCCATTGAAGCAATGGATCCTACTGGTGATCATGAGCCAGAATCGGCTTCCCATACACTAGAGGCCGACGATCCTGGAAAAAAGAGAAAGATCACGAAACGGAGAAAGATTAACCAGGCGTGCCTCTATTGTCGACGCAGCCATATGACTTGCGACGAAGGCAGACCCTGCCAGCGCTGGTGAGTATTTATGAACATACATGCGCACTGTTGCATGTGCTGACGAGTCTTCAGCATAAAGCGCGAGATTGGTCATTTTTGCCATGACGAGCAGCGACCGCCAAAGACTGGTGGGAAGCAGAGTTTGCTGTCTTGCTGCTGTGTCAAATAGTGTTGATTTGCAAGGTTGATGACTCGTGCGTATACCATGACTTTGTATTCCTACGCTGAGAGCGTTTTGCGCAGAGCCTGTCTATGGTTCATCCATGCCTCCTCCAGCGACCGCCGCATGGCCAATGAGTGTTCCATCAATCGCATATATCTATCGTCCACGACTCTGGTGCGTCGGAAATTTCCTGTGTTGCGTCTAAGCTAACTCTGGTTCTCTAGTCACGCTGTCTCTCCGCAGTTAGTTCAGACCTGCGATCTTTGTGCTGATCGCCCCTGCAGATCGGTGTACAGGAGGGCATGCTTACTGCCCTTTTGCAGATCATCGCATCTGATGGTGTTGAATTGTGCGTCTGAACTTTTTTCAAATTTGATGTTGTGATACCAACTTCACTTCATGACAGAGCCACTCGCCAAGCTTGTAGTGTTTACCTCAAGAATCGTGTACATACGTCCTACATCCTTCCTTCAAGTCCGCGCCCAGACCACGTTCCAATCGCTCAGTCTGACCGCACCGCACTAAAAGCCAACATTCTTCCTCTTCTTTCTGCCAGTCCAAGCCGCGCCGTCACCGTCCAGCTCGCAGCAACCCTCGAGGACCTTGTGACACACGACTTCCTTGATCGTTGGTCTATCTCTTTTGGATTGCGTGAAAAGGCTCTTGTGAAGTGGAGATGTGAGAGAAGTAGGAGCTGGTGTTGGTAGCTGCACTCGAGTGTATTAGAGCGTTCAGGTACGTGTTTAATTGTGTTATCATTCATATCGCTCCAATAAATTCGTAGATTCCGCCAAAAAGCCGATGTCTTGCCAGGAATCATTGCCACTCTTTTCCCTACCCTCGTCACTATCGCTGATGGCATGCTCATTACTTTCCCATCCCAACCCGCGTCCCACGAAATCCCTGCCATGCTGCACCTGATTCTCAAGACGTACAAAACTGCGATTATGGTCAACCTTTCCCCACACCAGCAGAGCCCAGAATCACTTGTTCCCTGAGGAAGACTCTTGTTCCGCGTCGTGGGGATGGCTGTCCCTGCGGAAGGTGTTCCAACTGACGAGGAAGATCGGGAGAGTTGCGAATGGTGGAAGGCCAAGAAGTGGGCGTATGGAATCCTCGGTCGACTGTTCCATCGGTGTGTATCTTCTTCACATATTCTACGCGTTTCTGAGAGCATCGTAGCTTTGGAAATCCCTCTCAGCTCCCGTCACCAATGCAAAAAGAGTATGGTGTATTTGCAGAAGACTTTGTGCCTACCTTCGCTCCCGAAATCTTCAAGGTGCACCTCCACCAAGTCGAGCTATACGTTTCAAGGCAGGCATGGCTGGGCAAGAAGTGTTAATACCAGATCTTCCAGTTTCTCGCTGAGTGGTTCGCATCGACTTTCGGTCCCTCGGATTGTACTGATACGTTTTCTCATAGTATTAAGCCGAAGTCGACATGGATACTCCTGAAGCCCCATGTCGACAGCCTCGTGGCTAACTTTGCATTCCCTCAGCTCGCTTTCGACGCATCAAAACAAGCTATGTGCGAGGCCGATCCCGTAGAATACGTCCGGGGTAGCGTAGGTAAGTTTACCTGGTCTCTCTCCTGCCAACCATGTCAGTGTCTCACACACTAAAGACAAGTACGAGAACCTCTCGTCTCCTGTAAGTGGCGCGACCTCGTTCCTCCTCTCCCTCGCAAGCAACTGCACGAAAACGGCCTTCCTCCCGATGCTCCAGTTTATCAACACTGTGGTGCGCTCGTGCGTCCTTGTTATATCTACTGCGTCCATCAACTTCACTGCACTGCTGGTGAGCCTTGTCTTCTAGATGCTATAATGATACACTGACGGTATGTATCTAGTGTGAGTCTTACTTACGCCTCGCAAGAGAGGGTCTGGCACAGCAGAACGAAACGATCCCAGACAGCATTGATGTGGAATCTCTCGTGACGGATGGCGATGACGATAAAGCATACGGCGCTATGGGAGTTGCTCAAACTATTGGGACTGTGCATGTACTCTCGCCATCATGTTCGTTCAACGCATCTGATAAAATTGTGCAGGTTGTCTCGTGCATTGAATCCTCGCCTGAGATTTTGTCGCAGGTGCAGGAGGTCATTATACCCATCATCCGGTTCACCCTTGAGAATAAATTAATCGGTGCGTCTGCTCTTTTTTCTTTGAAGGGTAACGCTCTACATCCATCTGTCTCTTTGTCCCAGGGTGCTCCATCTAACACGTAGACAATATATGCTTACTACCGTTTACTTTCGCTGTCAGGCAAATTCGGACTCTCTACCATCGCGCAAGACACTATCGATACAGATACTACGATTGTATCTTGTCCATTCTCACTGGCCATCGACGTGGAGTGTTCTCTGCATGCTCTGACAGCGCTATTTGACGAATCGACTCTCGTTGACCTACAGTCTTGGTTGGAAAGGCAGCTGATTTGCACTTACAATTGCTTACATTGGATGTTCCCTGATTTGAGGCGTGTTGAATTGATTTTTTCTCTGCATGCGTGTTTGATGATCGTGCATTACAGCCCGATTCCTGTTGTCCTTCGACATCTTCCTTATTTGAAAAGCCTTCCTCCTCCAAATGCATTCCTAACGCCCCTTCAGTTCACGCCATCTCAACTCGAGGCTTTCCGAGGAACCAATATATACGGTGCTACGCGTGATCGTCAAGAATGGTGGAGTACTGAGTGGAATACATGTAGAACGTTCATCCACGCCGTTAATCCGGATTGTGCTGAAAGATACACTTGGTACGCGTCTCCCGTGTTTGCTTTCCCCACGTACGTTCCTCAAACCAGATCAGGGACAAATACCTAAGAGCATCGACATATCTTTCAACCCACGCATTTCCATTCACGCTTCTATCTCGAACCCCTACGCTGCAGACTACCTCCTCGACTTATTCGTTCATGCTTCCGGGCGTAGATATCCTCAACCATTTTTGTGGACAGCCTGTGTCTTGGTGCACATCATATCCAGAAGGAAGCACGGAAGCAAGGGATGACTCAACCACTATTTCCATCATTTCGGATACCACGACGCTAACTAACCCAGAGAGTCTCAGCGCGACATGGAAGGGTACTAGTGCAACTGGAGGTAACACCAAGAATTTCATTGGCGGCGCGTTCGTCGACAGCAAGACAAGCCAATGACATGATATGCTCGACCCTGTATGTCTATGCCCCATTTTACGGTGTAAGTTCGTGTGTTAATGATTTTTCGGTAGTCAACCCAAACATTGCTCACACGCGTCTTTGAGACTACCATGGAGGAGTTTGACCAGGCAGTCGGAGCTGCTAGTAAGTCATTCAAGTCATGACTAAGCAAAGTGTTCTCGCTCGCCAACGTTTTGCCATAGAGTGCGTTTTTGAGTACCCACCTTCCCAACACCTGACCCACTTACACTGCATCCAGACTTCATTATCAAATCCGTCAGAATGCAGACGCACTTGCACACAGCATCGTTCTCGAGCAGGGAAAGACCCTTGCTGTTACGTATACCGTCTCGGTCCTTTCTGTATCCTATCTAATCCATACTCTCCAGATGCTCACAGTGCTCTCGCGATTTTCAATGCAGTGGGATACTTAGAATGAGCTCAAACATTTCACTGGAGATTGATGGTCTTGTGTCATGGTCCAGGAGGGTTTGAGGATTGCAAGTGTCTTGCTACTGCTGAGGTGCGTGTACTGCGCGCTCATGGCTGCTTCATTACGTTAACCTCGTATTTCTATAGACACCCAGGATATGACCTTCTTCGTCTCCACTCTTTCGATTCCAACACGCCTTCAACGAGGCATGGATGCGAGTGACAATGTCTTCCTTGACAAGGTCGGTACTATTGTGGTCCCGTATCCAAAGCATCCTAATGAGCTTTATACAGTGCTTCGCCTCCGCAAAGCTGATCATTGAGCGAATGATCGAAGTACTGACACCTAGTGGTCTCATGCGCGCTGCACCTGATGGTAAGATACTACCCTAATCGGTGATTCTCTTGGTTCCATCATCCTTCAAGGCCACTTTGTCTTTGCGTCTTTTGCCTCTGCATCCATGCTCAAGGTGAAAGCTTACATATTCAGTGTGGTGCCGTTCTCACCTCATTATTTAGCTTCTGCGACCGGAGTTTGCTCAACTGCTGACACGTCAGATGGAGGATGAGACCTTCGAACTCATTATCCGCCTGATCACGACGCTTCAAGATGGTGCCATTGATGAACGTCACACACCACGCCTGATGGCTCATATTGAAACTCTCGGTCCCCAGTCACCTAACGTCGTTCCCGCTTGCACGTCAACCAGCGTCCATCGCATGGAAGCCTTCATAACCGTCCGCACATGGATGCACACAATAATACCATCTCATGCGATCTGAAGGGTATTCTGACAATGGTTGCGCACCCGGAGCCTCCCAAAGGATAGCGCTCAGCATCGTCGCCCTGCTTCGACTAATGTCTGCTTTGTGTCATCCAATACTATGCTTGCAGGCGAACCGTTACTAAACGCAGTCAATTTCAGAGCCTTTCTTGGATGTTGTGGAGTGTAGGAACTGCAAGTCAGTACTACGCCAGCAGCATTGCGCAGTTTTTCTCAAAAAAACAGGTACGCAAACTTCAAAACACTTGCCATGAAGGGCAGCATGCCAAGTTGACCTTGCTTGACATAATATAGTCTACCTTATTTTCACCTTTATACTGCCATTTTTCACTTGCAGAGATAAATGTCTCAGGCGCCAACACTGTCCTCGTACACACTGTATTCGAACCTACCCCTTCAAACGACGTTTCAGGCTTCTATGCCAAGCACAGCATACAAAACAGCCCATTTTTGCGGCGCGTAGATCGTGCATACATCATTGTTCTATCTGGTATTCTTCTATCTAGTTAGTAGAGCGCCTGCAAATCCCGGCATAACGGTATCAAAGAGGAGCTCAAGAAGCTCTCTTCCGAGCTCGCGTAACTGTGTAGCAGACATGGATGGAACTGACCATGATTGCAGGCTCAAGCTTCACACTCGAAACTCTCTTCCCAAATCACGGAACTCTAATCTGCGATTGACTCAGCCGAAAACGGTGTGTTTGCCTCTTTTTGCTCCCAGATCAGCGTGGAGAATGTTCAAGAGTATGAGGAGTGTCAATTGAAAGTTGCCGAAGAGGAGAGCCAGGCGCGACTTAGATTCAGACAGCAGGTTGCAAGGCTGATGCATCAGTGAGTTTTGTTTTTCACAGTTTTGAGGTTGAGGGAAGAGACTGACGTGTATGTGCAGATCCCAATTTGAAGAGGAGCAGTTGAAGTTGACGCTGCGGAACACGGCTGAAGACGAGCAACAGAAAGGAGCAGAGCTCAAAGACAGGAAGCGGAGGATCATTCAAGTTGAAGTAACGGAAGCGCAGGAGACCCACGCGAAAGCTACCAAGATACTTGACCAAGCTCTCAAAGAGATTGGTCTGAAGGTACGCTGGTCGTTTGCTCAGATAGCTCGGTCACTTATGATTCATTAATTCATCTCCAGAATGACGAAATCGAAAACTTGGCGCTAGAACGATCGGCGACTTACAGGAATTGCAGGCTCGAGGACATCAAGCTACCTCTATTAGAAGGGCATCTGAAGAACGTCCCAATGGAAGAGGTAAGGCCGTTTACTTGATAACGTCATACACGCATTAATTCAATTCCCACTTAGAACTTTCGCAAGGAGGTCGCGATGGACGTTGATGATGATGATGGTACTCAACGACCACGACAAGTCCAAGATGTCAGTCATTTACTGCTCTCTACCTCAAAATTTTGCACCAAACGAACTTCAACAACACTCCACGCCTTTGCAGTTACATCTATATACCATTCTCGCTCGCCTATCCTCACTCTTGCCTCGTTCTCACCTCAACACCTCACCTAATACCGTAACACCTTCGTGTTCACGTCCAGATGCCCTCATGGATCTCCTGTCCTGACGCTTCTGCTCTGAACATCACACCAACGAAGACATTGAACCCTCACAATACGCAACACACCTTCATGTCGTCGAAGTGGTGTAGGCGCAACGCATCTAGCCCTCATGAACAAGGACTTTACCAGTCGCTGAAACATGCGTCTGATTTCTGATTAGCCACCAGCACTATCTCAGTCACCTTGAGGTGAGTTTTTTCGTCCAGTTTAGATTCAGCAATCTGATGATGATGATCCTATAGATTTTAACTTTCATTTTGAAGAGCGAGAAGATCTTCCTCCAGTGTTATACGAACTCGTGACTTGTAAACCCCCTTGTCGTGCTATTCTCAATCCGTATTGGTATGTCTCTTCTCTCTCTTTCATACATTCTACTAACGATGCGCCACGCAGTTAAATTGATATCAGGGGCGATTTGTCCGTTTTACTTGACCCGTAATGCTTTCCCTCCACATCATAAAGATATCTCTAACACCAATCTGCCCGCCGACCTACTGCCAAAGTACATGACAATCTCGTCCTGCTCCACCACTCCCCCCCTTTGGCGTCGATACCTGTCTAGTCCTCCGTGACGCCTTCGTCGTTAGTTTCATCTTGATCCCACTACGTGAGTTGGTCTCATTACCTTCGGCATAATGGTACGTACCTATGTTTGTTCTTTCATTGTTCAAGCTCATTAACCTCACTACCAGATGCAAGTTCACGAATTGGGAGATGCAGAGTGCAGCAAATCATACATCTTCCATGGCGGCAAGGAGTACACACAGAGATTAAGGACATGCTCGGACTCAGTACCACAACTCGCGCTGGCCAATCCATGCCTCAACAAGCTTTGGGAGCCTCCCGTTTCTTGTTCCTCATCAAGTATCATGGCGACGCTTCTGGAATTCACAACGACCAGGAGAAGGTTCATTATCTCACCAAGATTTTGTCGATATTCGTCTCGTTCTGGCGACCATGCACGAAGAACAAAGCGTTCTCTTGCAATAGAAGCCATTCTTCAGATTCTTTTCCAGTCTCATCAGTGACCTGCACTCCATCGCAGAACGCCACTCAATTTTCTCCAGCTAGTCATCCAACAAGGTCGCCAACAACAAGCAACCA
Source organism: Suillus luteus UH-Slu-Lm8-n1 (assembly GCA_000827255.1). Taxonomy (NCBI): domain Eukaryota; kingdom Fungi; phylum Basidiomycota; class Agaricomycetes; order Boletales; family Suillaceae; genus Suillus; species Suillus luteus. Next base: position 761 of record KN835773.1, on the reverse strand, counting down.
GTTGCCTCTGCTCAATACGAGTGCAAACTCTCAGCCTCCTGTCAATATACTTGCACCTCTTCCTCCCCGTCTCAGTGAGGCGGACTTCCTTCCATCAGCACACATTCCTGCTGCATTAACCACGTTGCCGTTCCCCTCTTCCCCAACCCCGGCTGCCGCCGGCTACACTGTGACTAAGTGTGCATTTGTTTGGCATCTATCACGTGATGCATTGCGAAAGATGATGTTGATGTCGTCGTCAACAATGTCGACAGCGACTAATCCGCTTTGAGCAGGAGCTGAGCAACGCTTCCCGCAGAGGAAATAAGATCACAGAACGTTGCTGTTCGTGCCAACTTCATGGATCTGGAGGGATTCAAATGGGAAGGAGTGTTGTCCTGAGGGTGGGTCGCAGAGGGATCAGAATCAGATGGTGTATCTATGGTCGACACTGTCGCAGAAGTTGCCATCATACCGCTGGAGTGGTGCCAGCCTAAAGGTCGTTACCAAATTGTTACCAGTCACGTGCGGTGGCCACGCGCAGGCTCAGCGCTCGATGTTTGCTCCTCGCGTTGTTATCCAAATATCTCTCCTCATTGTCCATCACAGTGAGCTGCAACACTTCCTCATTGTCGAGCACGACCTGGTCGATCATGCATTGTCGTGTCTCTCACTGATGACGTTTCTAGCAAACGGGGTCAAAAGTTGAAGTGTGTTACGATAGACGAGACTCACCTCCCGACAATTGACTGCCGACTCTTCTACAATAAGCTCGTAGATAC
>KN835772.1:0-12625 GCA_000827255.1 Suillus luteus UH-Slu-Lm8-n1 | reverse complement strand
TCCGTTGGATCGACAGACAAAATCTCTTCCGCACCAACAGTCCCAAGGCTGGCAATCAAATTCTGTATACTCGACGGATTGCCCATCGCCGTGAGTTCCTGTAAAACGTTTGCACTTTCCTTCAGTACATTGTCCCCCGGGCGCGATGGCTTTTGTGCATAAACAGCAAGGGTCTTGATGAGGTCTTCAGCAGACACAGTCTTCCCAGACTCATCCACGCTCCCGCTTTCAAGTGATTCATTGAGAGCCCTTTCTGCATCCTTGTGTCCTCGAGCGCGAAGATACTCCAATACCAGACGGTCGACTGAGCTGACGCTCTGGGTGACATCAGGCGCGCTAGCGTTGACTGGAGAAACACCTCCGGAAGAAGAGGCTGCAGGCGTGGCTGCAGACATAGCAATGACCGGCTCAGTGTTCGGTTTGTGATATCTTGACGTCGCAGTCCCTCATCACCAAAATTACCGAATCCAGACATCACATGATATATTCCCGCTACCATAAGGGAGTGCATCAGGAAAATAACACTTGACTACAGGGTGCTATATAGTCAGGGTAGCACCTGTAGCCCCATCAACAAAAGAACCGCATGCGTGTATGACCAGTTACTGCCTTTTATGGCTTGCAAACCTCAATCAGACTGGTGGATGGTAGGTACGAGATTGCACCACATATACAAGTAGCAGCAGATATGTGTAAAATGCAAAGCTTATGCCGGAAGTGTGGAACATTTGTACAGTAAGAAACAGAAGTGTAGAGGTATGCATGGTATTGTAGTTTGTATACATGTCTTAGCAGACGTGTGCAGAATGTAAGGTTCGTACACAAATGGTGCAAAGCTTGCAAAGAAAGTAACAGAAGTGTGGGGTATGTGTGAGATTGTAGCGTGTATTCAAATCATAGCAGACGTGTTTAAAATGAAAACTTGTACAAGAAAGGTGCGAAGCTTGTAAAGTACTAGCAGAAATGTGGAGATCTGGCATCAAGCAGTTGCATGTCATACACAAGTAGTGACAAATATGTAGCACATGAAAGTTTGTGCACGAATTGTGCATAGGTTGTATACTGATCAACAGAAATACAGAAGTGTGCATCCTATCACAGTACATAAAGACTGTTCAGCACTGCAGCGCCCAGCGCTCAGCTTTCGCACACATGAAGGTGATACAGGCCCGACTTGGACGTATATAATGCAGCTCTGAGTGACCTGCTGCTGTACACATGCAGATGATGAATATCGAAGCATAGTATTGGATAGGGAACTGGAAAGGGTTCGTACAAGAAGGAATGGAACATAATCAGAATTCACTAAAACCCTCTAGCTCTTCATCACTTTCCTCGCCATCCTCTGCACCCAGCTCGTCATCAATCTCATCATCCCCATCACCTTCAGCAGCTTTCATATTCTCTCCATCCTCGATGTATCCGTCTTCGTCTTCATCCAAGTCCTCTGCTTCCACCTGCTGTATGTCGGAATAACCGTAGTCGTCCAAGTCCGAGTCAGTCTCATCACCTTCATCCGGCTCCATGGTGTCGCCTTGAGCCACAGATCCTTCCTCGTTGTCTACCAGATTACTTTCATCATCATTGCTGCCTTCGTCTTCACTATGGGCTACTGCGGTGCTGGTCTGGCATATGTCCAGTGGGTCTCGATCGTTCAGAAAAATGCTTGTTGCTTCATGAGTTGTTCGATGATCAATGCCGCCCCCGTGAAATCTCATCAACATGTCTCAATCAACAAAACTGGTAAATATTAGCAATGCCATTCACCCATGATGCTGGCAATGACACCCACATATTGACATAGAAGTATGTCCAGTCTTTGTCATTGTTGCTAGGATGACGGGTGATAGATGGTGACATATACTCTGAGGTACGGCCATGAGCAAAGGCTGGAATAAGATGAACTCCGCGAATGATGTGTTTTGGATCAATAAATCCAAATGCTCCAGGATCGTCGCTTGGGATGAAGCCAAGACGGTGCAGCTGCTTCACCTTCCAGCCTGAATGGTGATTGAGCTCACGGCCAAACCAACGCACCCATGCGAAGTCGATTTGCACGGGATCGTATGATGCTGAGTTGGCAGTGGGATCACGATAGTAGACGAGTGCGTGGAACACGCCAATAATCCGGGCATACCAATAAGGATGTCCGTTGGCCTCGTCATCCTCATGAGACAGGACCATTATATCGGCATGAGTCCTGGAGTTGAGCGAGTCTTGTTCCCATTGTAGGTCGTAGGTAGTGTAGTTAATGTGAATCACCTTGTGTCGATAAATGCGATCATTTACAAATATTAGGTGGCTGCGCTCATCAGTGGAGAAAGAGACTTCATCGCCATCATAGTCACACCCAAGCAATCGTGTGAGGATATGGTCCTTTAATCAAGGAAGAAAGGGCTAGATATTTTAGAATACTGAGCATAGTAGGATAGAAATGAAGGGGCAAAAACTCACAGTGAAAGCAGGATCACCTTGATTCTTCCTCAGCCATTGAGAAAGTCCCAGAAAGTGGCGTGCTCCATTAGAAATATGATAGCGCACTTGAGGATCGGTATGTGGTAACCGTTCTGAATCCTCGAAGCGTAAAGATGGCATCTCTGTTGCATCAGTAGCAACGAGACTGCGTTGCTTTGCCTGAATCTCTCTATTGCACAGCAAAGTGGTTTTTCTCTTTTTGGACTTAGCCTCACGCTCTCTCATCCTGTAGAGGATTCTCTCCCATTGCTGCTGCTTTGCAATTCCAGATATATATCGACTTTTGCTCACTCGTGGGTAAAAGCGTTTGACGCGCCGGTGCTCAAGTTCACCCTATGAAACAATATTAGTACAGAGTCAATGAACACCACTAGCACCTACCAACTGAGTCGTAAAATTGTCTGTTGTCCCAAATCGTCTGATAGCTGAAACATAATCACCTAATGCACGAAGCTTGTAAGTCCGTAAGTTGAACTTCCTGTGTTTTGAGCGTCCCTGAGGCTGTTGTTTCACTGAGTTTCCTTGCGCTAGACTGTGGGGTAGACTTTGGGCAGCCTTTCGTGCTTGGCGATGGCCACAAGCAGCTTCTTCACTCGGGAGATCTTGGGTGTCAAATGTCTCTGTCTCGCTAGAAAAATGCCTCAGAATCTTTCCAAGTCAAGTTGTAGATGTATCGAGGAAGGATAAGGTGGTGTCCATGTGCATGCATAACTTCGCCAACCCATGCCACGTGGCCAGTTCAAAGAGGAGGTTAAGGACAAGGGTGTTGAACGGTTCTGGGAGTAGGTTTTCAAACACAGGGATAGTGCACTTGAAACCTTAATTAGTACAAGTGCATTCTATTACTAGAAAATGTACCTGTAAAAGATCCTCAAAGTCCCTTGCAGCAAGCTTTTTCATGCCAGAGGCATTCACACTAAATTTGCGAATTGTACCCCTACTAAATGTTGGTACTTGTCGATAACTGTTGGTGTATATTAGCACAAGCAATCTCAGTAATAGTCAAGCAGAAACTCGTACCGTTTATTCAGTCATTGTATTGTGTCATGGCCATATGCGTAGAGAACATGGATAAGATGCGTAAAAGTTGCCTTCCAAACACCCAGTTCAAATTCATGAAGTAGATCAGGGACGAACATAGTGTAAAAATTGAACCTGAAGCGGGTGAGCCGAGTTGAGAACGCATTCTAAGTAAATCAGCAATGCGAAATAGAATGTAGTAAATGGAGTGTACTGTACTGGGGACAAGAGACTCAGGTGTGAGCATCCGCTTGACGAAGATGCTGGTGATATTGGTGCCCTTGATGTATAACCAGTCCTGAACCTGTTGTATTATCGTCCATATTCGATGGCCATCTTCATGCATCATTTTCTCATGCCATCGTCTGTCGGCCTTGCTTCTGAGATCACCTATCTTGTTCTTAGGGATCAGGCAGCATGGACAAGGGCACTGGGCAAGAAACTTGATAGATGCAAGCAGTGTCCTAAACAAATGAGATGAATGAGTGAGACTTATCTTTCAAAGATACTTACTTTTCAGGGTAATCTGCGGAGTAAGTAAAAAACCGGGGAAAGATTCTGCGTGAGACGCCATCGAGGCATTCCATGACAATCCCAAACTTGTAAGCGTGCATGAAGTCATCATCAAGGAGCAGCAACCAGATTGCTTGCATCAGCTCATGTTGACAATGACTGAGGACTTCAGCTGTCGCAGCCTTCTTGAATGTGTGTCGGTAGAAGTCTTGAAAGGCATCTGTGAGCTGGCGGAAACACGTCAGACATAGTCAAATTAGAATGACGAAGTTTGAACTACCTTTGGAATGTATGCGAGATGGTGTGCTGCAAACGACGTTGGCTTGCTTCATGTGTACTTTGATTGATTTCCTAGGAACATGTAAATAGGCCAGAGGGACGCAGTTCCAAAGGTTGCAAGGTGGGTTGAGTCTGACCACAGCATCATTGCCGCAATCACAGTTTCAAGGGTGCAGCCACCCTCTTGGGGCTGCGAACTGATTTTCTCATGTTCGCCAATCATTGCGGGTGAATTGTAGATCTCTCCGTAGATTTTCTCTGTAGGAGCATTGTCAGAAGGCTGATAGAACACCTGAAATGGAGTAAAATGAAAGCACTCTGCAGATGATTCACGGAATGCAGCTTTGATGACTTCAAGAGGCTTGCGATAGAACAGGCCAGGAACCTTGAACATTGGGGCCACATCCTCAGATGCATGTTGGACTCCATCAGCGGGGATGCAGATCTTCATACTAGTTTCCTGCCAGCCATCTGATGGAGAAAATGATGAATGGATGTCTTCAAAATCGCCATGGTAGTTATCAAGCCGACTGCTTTCCTTTGAGGCCCGAAACTCCTTGAGATCAGACGTGTTGAAATCATCTGCTAAAATGACCTCGTTTACAAGGCGATCTAACTTGGCCAAAGACTTCATGGTGGAGCCGCTGTAAAACCAACTCATGAGGTGAAACATTGTTGCATTAAGAAATGGTGCAAAGTGATTGGCAGTGGGAGAAACCTGCATTGAACCAAATCCTGACCACCACAGTTTGGCCCCAGGTCCGTCTGGAGTTTTGATAAATGTTGGTGAGTCGCACAAATGTGCCGTCGAAGTGAAGTTATCAGGATTGTGTGATGGAAAGGAGTTTGTGTATTGACGAAAGAGACCATAATGATCTTGCGCTGTGTTGAGAAGAGTTGGTTGGCAAGGAACTGGCGGTGGTGGATCTGGTATGTCTGTGCTCAGGCTGTCTGAGGTTGAAGGCGGGGCGACCACTGGGATAGGTGGTAGGTCATCGCGGAATCTTTTTGGCAAGTGACGTTGGCGGTTTGGTAGACCTGAGAACCGATATGCAGGTGGTGATGGAGACCTTGGGCCTGGGTCCTGAGCAAGACATGATGATGACTTTGATTTGATGAATGAATGAACACATACTGGTGGTAGATCCAGCCCACTGGCAGCAAAGCTTTCACGTATGTCCTGGTGAGCTATCAGTGTTGCTTCCTCTTCTTCCTGGCGACATATTTTTGCTGCTTGCTGAACTTCTCGGTTTTGTCTTCTCTTTTCTAGAGAAGTGGCAACAGCATCAGTAATCTTGCTTGAACAAGAGCGCTTGTGAGTACTAAGAGCCCCATGAGAGTCAAACTCTCAACGACAACCCCTACACATATGGCCCATGATGAAGAAAAACAAAAAAATCCAGATATATGATTTTGCTATCATGGACTCAATCTGGGGGCAGGAAGCAACAGTTGGGGCTCGTCAAGTGCCTCCGAGTCCAAAGCTGTTCAACACAGCAATTGTGCAATCATGTGGTCCAATCGATTACAAGACTCGAAAAGATCCTGAAATTTGATGTAATAATCCCCCTCCCCATCCTTGTCAAGCTAAACCTAAGTGCCATGCACAACCCGCTTAACAACCACCACATCATGCCCCGATTTCTCCTCAAGCCTCTCCCTAACTCTCCTCATGTTTTTGCGCCCCCAGACTCAAGTCTTGCGAATAACTGCGGAAGTTGTGAGTGGGCTACAGAAAGGCTCACAAATAACCTACCAGCTAGACTGTGTTCAATGATACAGATGAACGGGTTGATACCATCCTTCAAGGGGGAAGCTGATGCAGGCGAGCTGCATGGGGGTAACACGGGAGAAGTTCACAACATTCTCTGAAGAAGGTTCTGATTTCCGTTTTAGCTCAATGTCCTCGGAAGTGTTGGTTGAAGACAAGCCATCTAAGGCTTGGCGGCAGGACCCTCTTCACCTTTCATTTCAACGTCGCCATCCTTCTTTGGCTCAGGTTTCTTGTCCTGAAATCTCACTAGTAATCAAAACACTCCATTGTAGACACAATGACGCGTACCATATCCATAGTGTCTGCATTTGCAGCTGCTTTTTCTTTTCTCTTGCTTTAACCTTGGCAGTTGTCGAAAGAACTGTGGTAGCTGCTTTGGCAGGGGTCTCCCGTTTCAGGGGGGTGGCTGGGGGAGGATAGGCAAAAAGACTGGGTCTGGCACTGGATACAAATTCGAACTTTGGCACCTGAATTCTGGCTTAGTGAAAGTGGCTGAGAAGTGTTACATGGCGCTTACCTTCATCTTCATTCAAGCCAATGATGGCAGTTGGTTCAAACATGAGGCACATGCAGTGCACAAGTGGATACCAGTACCAGATCTGGCAGAATATGGCCATACCAACGATCGCATTCATGTTTTTACTCCCCACTCGGCTTTGCAAGCTAATTGTGACGTTGCGGCCACCAGCATCCATCAAACCTTGCCCAATAGCAGCACCAAACGTGCCGTGGGATCTTCGTGCTTGTTGGACATCACTTTAGTGTAGAGGGCACGAGTGGAGGACATGGAAGGAGATGAGGGTTCTGACTGGCGGACCAAGATCATACCAAGGGCAATGAAGGCACTCTGTCGCATGAAACCAATGTTGTCCTTGGTCATGGGCTCAAGGATATCAACAGCATCTTGAAGACTGGTACCTGCACATGCGATACCCAGGGCTAAGGTTGCGCCACAGCGAACGTGTGGGTTGTAACTTTCGCTAAGGAGTTGAACGATTCGGGGGACTTGGCCTGGGTTCTTGAATAGGAGGAAGGCGAGTGAGGTCACAGCTGCCCTTCAAACATCAACTGAGGTGTCAAGCACTGCGGTGTGTGGTAGCTGCCAGACTGCATCATTATTTGAGGTCCCTGCATTGGCTAGTGCAAGAGTGTAGACACCACCATAGCGTAAAATAGGGTCCTGGAAGGACACTTCAGTAAAAGCGCTGGTGGTCATAAGAGAGCTTTTACCTTTACAGTCAAAAGTGAAGTGATCATGGAGTCGGCCTCCTCTCGGCGACCGTAGAAGATGAATGCCAGTCCCATAGCTAGACCATGAATGATCTTCTCGTGCCACGTCTCTCTGGCATATGTCAGCATCTCCTCTGCAGAGGTCCGATTTGCAGAACCAAGCATCACAAGACCCATGGCATAACCAGCTGCTTCGCTGGCCACCGCAAGCCATTCCCCCATGACACCTTCCACTGCAGCTATCAGCTCGTTGTTGATCCAGCGTGTTGCAAAAATTTGCAGTGATGCACGTGAGTCGAGTTGGAATGGACTATCGACAAACACATCAAACAGATGCACCTGCGCAGATTTAACCGACCTAACAATCATCCGTCCGTCTAGAGTGTCCTTGAATACTGGGCCTCGAAGGACTTTCCCAGATAGTGTCGTCTATAGCCACTTGAACATGGGATGTGTCATGATGGATTGGAAGGCGTGAGATCTGAGAGAGAAAATGCAGGACTGAGTGGGAAGTCGAATGAGTCACCTAAAAACAGCATGGGGCTGTCCATGAGATGCAAGAGCATGCTGAGGTACCTGCGGGATTGGTGCTGAAGGTTGGGGAAGCATCAAGGCGGCATTCTGAGAGACCATTATATATTGGAACATATAGCATGTTTGGATGAGCTGATTGTTTTTGCAGGACCTTTTCTGGTCTTGCTCTGAAGAAAAGGCACAACCAAACATTTGTGAGATTGGGTAGAAGGTGTGAGATGGGGATCTGCTGGTTTCTCAGAGTATATGGACATTTCATGGGTGGAGGGGAGGGGTGGACGGGTGCGCCAGAGGAGACAAATGAGACGGTGTAGAGACTTGATCCTGAGTAGCCTCACAATGGCCCATTTTGCGATGTAGGTCAAGTCTATGGTACTATGCACGCAACGCGATGCACGCGCAACATGCGCAACATAGGCGACACTTGCACGACTTGCGCGTGCCTAAGCGCCTTATGGCGCTTGACTTCCCACAGCCTATCCCCATGTCCAACTAAGTTCCCAGGTGTGTATTTCTCCATTTATCATTTATTTCATTATCGTACCATGTTTATTTTCACTTTACTTCACATACCTACCTACTACCATCTCATTACCACCATCTACCGAGTTTTTATCTATGTTTTGAATATATCATCGCAAGCCCTAGTGGCAGTTAGCTCTAGTGGTTACATCTGCATCACACCTCACGCCTTAACGCATCATTAAGTCTCACTTTCCACTTTCACGCACTTCCGCTTTGCAACGCGCGACGTTCCCGCGCTTCGCGCGCCTATAGCGCCTTTGTTCTCGCGCCTCGCGCATTCCCCCAGAGTTGTCACCAGTGGACACCAGCTTTCCTTGCATCCCCTAAGGGACGAGCCTATCACACATTTTCTCTTCCCTTCAACAATTATATCAGCTGCACCCTCAGCTGAGTTGAAGATCCTTCAACGGTCCTCAAAGTCATGTGTGATGGGAATGATGGTATTGAGAGAGTCGATGACGCACATCTGCGACTTATGAGTAGGAATAACAGTGTTGCAGGGAAAAAGCTTGGTGAAGACATCACCGGCGGTCTCAGTACCAAGTGTCAGTGGTCAGACATCCACCAATAAGATGTCTTCGGTGATGGTTTCAACATCTGAAGGGTAATCTTCAGAGTTGGATGTGTGTGGGTGGGGGTTGAATGTTGCAGCGTAAGGATAATAAACAGGGCTACATTAATTACATGCTAGGGTTAGTGTTAGAAATACGTACCTTCAAGATTATGTGCTAGATCTCTGTGCCAGAAGTACTCTTGTGTCGTTTGCTAATGTGGGAAGGGAACTGCGCTGTGGGGCCAACAGCAGTTAGGTTCTGAAGCTCCTGCATTGGATGATTGGATGGTCAATCAATGGAAGAATTGTGGATGATGTCAGAGTGACAAACCTTGAGAAGCGCTTTGACACATCCACCCGTCACAAAACAACTAGTCGCAGTATCTTCTAAGTGTCAGAAGAAGCGTCTCCTCCTCCAGTATGTCCACACGTATTGAGAAGGAAGCTGCGTGGGAGGAGGAAGCAAATGTGTGGTGAATTATGAGGGGAAGAGAAGCTGGCCGAGCTGTCTAGCGATGAGGAAATGAACATCATCAGCTGGCACATCTTCTTCTCCAAGCCGCTGCCGTGCATCCAGAAATTGCTGCGGTCATCCAGCTCTCTCCATTCGAGTATGACCTAGGGTGAGGGAGGTAGCGAGACGAGGGAAGGACCTGGTTTGAGGTAAGCTGCTGCTGGTATAAAGCCTGTTGTTGTTGCTGAAGTATAGATGGGTCAGCGAGAGTGGCGGTTTTAGAAATGGATGTGTCGACTCCTGCAATGAGGACGAGATTGCCTGGACCACGAATAGTGAGGTTACAGATGAGGTTGCATGCAAAAAAGTTATGGAGGGTGGATAGTGCAGCAGACGTTATGGGTCCATTGGACAGAGGTGAACGAATTAGGGCCAAGAAGGGACCAATAAGCTCAGGTAGAGGTAACACCTCGATATCTGTTTAAAGTGATAGAGTGATGAAAGGTAGGTATACATGTGCAGTGAACAAAAACCCACTGTTGACGTCCCAGATCATACATTTCAACTGCCGGAAGCCGCCCATCAGGTCTGCTTTGTAGCGACAGTGCAGTAATTCGATCCACGGGAACAAGATGCCCGTGTGGAGTGCAGAATTATCTTCTGGTGCAGTGCTGCTGACTGGAAAAATAGAAGATAATGGGGCCAAGGCGTTAAGGCGAGGTGCATTGGCGGTGGAAGGCGTGGGTGGTGGGGAAGGTATGGAGGGAGGTGGCTGACGTGTATAAGGCAGGTGTGGGATAGTGTGTGTCATGATGGGTGTGCCAGGTAGTTGTGGGGCTACGGAACGACTTGTGACATGGGAAGGGGTCCAGGTTTGCTCGTCTCCTTATCGACTTACTTCTTGCTGACATGAGTACCCCACAGAGTCACCATGTCTTCTTCCAAGACGTTAATCTGATACAAAGCCATGAGAATTTTTGGGATGGAAGGGATGAGCTTGGGGTGAGTGAGCCTGACAAGACGCTTGATTCCACCCAAGAGAGCTTTCTGGTGCTTCTCGGAGGTGACCATCTGCGCATTAAGTTAGCAAGACTCATGTCAAACAGAAAGAGGAGAACATACCTTTGCGAGCAAGGCCTTGTACATATCAATTTCCTTCGCAACCTCTTCGGTGAACAATGCTTGAACAAGAACGAGGACAGTCTTGTGTTTTTTCTCGACGCCAAACTCCTGGGCCTTCTGGTAAATCTGCACGGCACTAATGCCTGCTTCGCCCTTGCACTCTTCCACCCAACTGGGCCAGCCAACCAATCTTGAGCTGCAAGCTTGGTCTCTGTTGTGAGCTTGACGGCTTCTGCATGAGTGACAAAGGATAAATTTGTTGATGAAGACGTCAAGCAGTTCCCTGAGGCAAGAAGCATCATGAGCGCCATTTGCGATGTAGCGCCCATTCTTGTCATCAGAAGAGGTCTGCGCTCTGAGCTCACAGCCGAAGAATTTGGTAGGGTAGGTGGGATGGCGAGATAGGGTGCGAGCAACATCTACCATGTTAGGGACGATGGTTTTGATACCATTGCCTTTGCCTTCAATTTTTGTGAAAAGAAGAAGAAGGGGCATATGGTAGTGGTAGAACTTGTCATCAACATCACGATGGATATTCACAATTCCTGCGGAAGCCATGCCGGGCAGATATATTCAATGCCGGAGTATGGCCTAGCCAGGGAGGCTGCTGGGTGAAGCTGGTGTTCGAGGACGGAAGGGTAGGCAGGGACATTGAAGGGGCCAGAACATGCTGAGGTACCAGCGGGGTTGGTGCTGAAGGTTGGGGTGGTACAAATTGCATTGTTTGCGAAGGTAGGACAGGTTGCACTGGAGGAGGGGAAACAGGCTGCGAGGGAGAAGTAGCGATAGAGGTAGCAACAGATGATACAGGCGCGGGAGTTCTCTGTTGATGTTTTTGTTGCTGCACAGGTGCAGGAGCCGAGAGTGGCGGCATGGCCTGCTGTGGGGATGGCTGCTGTTCAGCTACGGGAGGTTCGACGCTGACTGAAAGATATCAGTTGGTGATGATCTTTATATCAATTCTAGATTTTGACTCACAGCTTGGGCTCAATGACATCTCCACCAATTTGCATCCTGCGCAACACCCAAACTGCAGTAGCCTTTGTCTTGGTATCCCAGATAACCTCGGCATGAATAGGGACGAAGTGTGGGAAGAACAAGACAGGTAGCCGAGAAGGAATAGTAGAAGCGGTTGCGGTAGCAGCAGGCATTTCTAATGGTGGTTGTTTTGCGTCTGCAGCTGCATATTGACTGAAAGATCAATGATGCGGGAGTCTGAACATGGGGCGAAAGAGTGCCTTGAGACTGTGATGTAGGTTGATGCTGAGTTAAATGCAAGGAATAAAAATGCGCAGGAAGAACTCGCCCTTCTGACTTTCAATGAAATTCCAATGCTACTGCGTTGCCCGTGGGGCATGCTAAACTAGCTATCGCGGAAACTATTACCACACATAGTGCGTACCAGTTCAAGGGACGGCTCTCCCTAGTCAACACATGGAATTTCACGAAAGAGGGAGGGAATGAGTTTGTTAAATGATTGGGAAAGTGATGCAAACAGCCCCAGATCATAGGTGCAAGTGTGCCGACCTACAGCACTACTGCACCTCCCTGGTCTGAAGGAATAAAAAGAATTTCAAACTTTTAAATATAGTCAACAGGTCAACAAAACCAAACACTCAGAAGTTAATCCAGTTTTCTCTCGAGTGAAACATTTTTGACCATCAAATTCTGCACGTCTAGTTCGAGTACAGATAAACGGCTCAACCAGGTCTAGATAGGGTCTGGTCATTTTGTCATTTCTGCAGTGCACAAACACCAGACAGCCCCCAGTAAGTAACACAAGGCCACGTGACATGTGGCGAAGTGTTTTTTCTTGTTTACTGTTGTTGAGATTTCGTACCAGTACGACAATTGACGTCAATGTGCGCGTCTCAAAGTACGGAGGTGTAGGTAACTTAAATTATCTTTTTTTGCTTTCTTCACTGTCAGACGATTATTTTCCTGCCCAATCTCTCAGACCCATACCAGTGACATGTGTTAACCCCATACCGACCAGCTACCAGCAAATTTCATGGCAGGCGCCCTGTTCAAGTCCCTCTCACCAGGTAATCTGCTCAAGCTTGTCCTATCTGGTCTTGATATTTACTACCCCCCTCCCTCACCAGGTAATCCACTCAAGCTCGTCCTATCCGGTCTTAATATTTAC
>KN835771.1:0-12685 GCA_000827255.1 Suillus luteus UH-Slu-Lm8-n1 | reverse complement strand
GATTGTCCTAAGTGACCAAGATCCTGTTCACGTTCCAATCGATATCACGCAGACCGAAGTTTCTGATTTGTCCACCGAATTTCAGTCCCTTTCAAAAGAGTTCGGTTCTTTTGATACCCAACACAAGCTTGTCAAGATCCTTCGCAAACTTTGGCATGTCATCGTTGGCCCCGTAGTACAAGCCCTTGGAACATCGAATGTTCATCCTGGCTCGCGTATATGGTGGTGTCCCACTGCTGAATTCACGCTGCTTCCTCTACATGCAGCAGGAGTCTACGAGAAGAAGAGAGACAGTTTGCCTCACATCTACATCTCCTCGTATACCCCCACTTTGGCGACACTTGTTCGTGCGAGACAGCAGGTTTCTCGAGATGCATCCTCACAAAATTTTGTTGCCATTGGTCAAGGAAACCCGGACGGAGGGAAGCCACTCCAATGTGTTGCTCCTGAATTAGCCGCCATAGCTCAGCGTCTAGGACCCGTCGTGTCATCCTTCACATCACTCCAAGACAGCCTCGCAACAGTGCAGGGTGCACTCGATGCACTAAACCATAATCAATGGCTCCATCTCGCTTGTCATGGAATGCCAAATCGAACTCAACCGTTCGAGTCTTCCTTCACGATGCGCGACGGGCCGTTGATGATCAAGGACATCATCCGATCCAACTGGCAGAACCCAGAGTTTGCATTCTTATCGGCTTGCCACACTACCGTAGGCGATAAAAAGAGTCCCGACGAGTCAATCCATCTCGCTGCAGCTATGCAATTCTCTGGATTTCGCAGTGTGGTTGGTTCTATGTGGTCCGTCGACGACGAGGTTGCACAGGAAGTTGTGTCTACTTTTTACGACAATCTGGTCAACGATTCAGGGAAGTTGGACTGCACACGCGCTGCGGTGGCGTTGCACAAGGCTGTGAAGAAATTGCGGCGCAATAATGTTCCGCTGGAACAGCAGATCGTATTTGTTCACATAGGTGTCTAGCTTGTCAGAAACCGAAACTTCCTGATGTAAACGATAAACTCGATCTGTATATATGCAGTAGTCATTCAGATGAACATGCGTGCTGGCGAAGACTCTCGTTATAGCCCAACCCACGTTCTGTATTTTGCCACGTCTCCTGCATGACGGTCCACGATAGCCTGCACTTCGTCTCCCCACACAGCTCCCGGGTGTTTTCTCGGTGACAGGCACTCTTTAATGTGCTTTGTTGCCTCTATAGACTCAAAGACCACGCAATTCTCTAGAGTGAGTGGCTTTGCCGGGTCCCACCGCAGAAGTGTCGGGCGTGCAGGAACAGCATGAGGAGGCACGACAGAACGACCGAGATGCAGGTCCTCGAATATCAGCGCGACATCATCTTCGTCGATAGGTAGTTTGCTGCATAAAGTGTGAGGTGAGTCAAAAGATGCGACGTGTTAACTCACTTGATCGGTTTCCCAACGAACTTCGATTCATGATGCAAGAGATCCCGAAGTAGACGCTCATAGAGCTTCTTGCGATTCTTTATTGGCAAAGGGTTCAAAATCGGCTTTCCGGCCATCTCACAGAGGATGTAGGTCACGATGTGCAACCCGAAAAGAGACGGCATGGAGCCTGTCCCGCGGAAGATCAGTAAGATACCAGGACGCCAGTTTGCAAAGAATCAAGACATACCGAGGACTGGCAATATTCGCACCCTGAAATCATCGAACACTCCAAGTTCTTTGACGTCACCTTTCTGGAATTCTTCCTCGGGAAGAGGGAGTAACTTCACATCCCCAGGGACTTCTGTGGAATAAACGACAGGAATTCCTGAGGCTACACCCTGCAGCCGTAACCTGCGTCGAACAGAGCGTGCGAGAGGGTCGTACATAGTGTACGAGATGTCACTAATCTGAACTCTTGTAGGGTCTGTCTTTGCACTAGCTCCCATAGATGAGAACACCTACAATAACATGAGTTGGATAATGGATATCAGTCAGTGACCAGGACGAACTTTGATATGGTGCTCATGGCAATATTTCAGCAAATCGACTTTTGTGGTGATGTTGTCTATTGCATCTTTGATAACCAGCTGAATGGAAGACGAACGAGATCAATGAGCGAATTTACATACCGATGACCCAATCTGCTCCCTCCAGCAACCTTCCTCCGTCTTCCTTCCTCCAAAGCTCAATGCGGCCGTCCACCTCCACCCGCGTGCTGATCTGCTTAAGAGTCCGCTCAATGCATCGCACCTTCGGCGTTCCTACATCCGCAAGCACAGCCGTAGCATGTCTGTTCAACGAAGAAAGCGTCACATAGTCGAAGTCCACCAGTCGGATCTTCGACACGCCTCTACATGTAATTAATGAATCAATATGATGATAACACGGATAGTAGACGGTAATAGGCACGTACGACCTCACCAACATGACCGCCACCCAGCTACCAACGCCACCGCAGCCAACAACGACAACAGATTTTTCCCGAACCCGTGCCATGCCCTCATCCCCGAAAAACGCATAGCACCGCGCGAGCCGCTCTCTGGTCACCTCTTCCTCGGTTTGTTCATCCAAGAACTCCTCGCCCTTTTGTATCAGACGCCGTTTGGAACTTTCATCCTGGTCTGCTATTGACCTAAGGATGTCTCGATCGAGGTTGCGCCTCCGTTCACGTCGAATGTAGGCATTATACGCAGTAAATAGACCCGATGTCAGTAAAGATGCAGATACAGCCGCTAGAATCAGCTGTGTCCTGTGTGATTGCGCCGAAAAGACATTCATGAATGTGTGATCGTGAAAACAAGGTTTGACAAGTGGGAAGGTGGCGGCTAGGCAACCGTCAAACTTGGCAAACCGTGCACTGGGATTTGCGAAGCGGGAGAGACGAACTCGAACTGCCGTAGTTCAGGTTCACCCCTCGCGCTCCGCAAGCGCAGATGCTTGGAAAACGATGAAGACGAAGCCAAAGAGGGAAAGTTTGGTATTTAGTAGAGGGTCAGGGACAAAAATCTGAGCTCAACCAGGCTTAGCAGTCACTCCGAGTCCATCTCTGCTGCAAAATGGCCCGAAGTTGCAAATCTCAAGCTCATGGCCTTCTAATATCACTCTATGTTTTCTGAGTGCTGAGAGACACAAATGTTGTACCATTGAGAGGCAAGAGTGAGCATCCGTGGGAACAGGTCCCTTCTGGCCCATCGCTCTAGTCCTCGAGATGGCGAACAATATTGACAATATGTATGTGAACAGACATATGGGAATTAAACACGCTAATACAATTCACGGTCTGGGCTTCTTCCAATCCATATATGAAATGTGCATCGGCCGCCCAGGACGTAAGGCGCGCCAGATCTTTACTGTTCGACTAGTTCGAGTCTCCTTGTGGGATGTTTGTGCAATCTTTACTGCAAAAAGTCGAATCAAACCTACCGCGAGAGTATGGCGTTGTGGAATTCTGACGTGACGACGATGGCACAACAGAGTTCTACGACGCCATACCGGTGATTGGTAACATGCTGGAACCCGTACCGCAATATGGTAAGTAAGGGGATTAAGCAACTATCACGGTAAAGGTAAGTGATGGACATATAACATAAAAGAAAGAGCTTACTCCTGCAACCAAATCGGCCGCAATTGTATCAAGCCGCTGAAACAAAGGGAACAAGCCGAATTTTCCGTCATTCTTGGAGTACCAAGCAACATACTCCATTATGTCGTCCGCCGAACCAAAGCACTTGATAAGTCAGGTGTTGACGGAGATGGAGGAGTGGTCAAATTCAGGGTGGCCTTTGGGCCTAGGCAGAGGCGATGGTCAGAGAGCATGATGATGATGAAGTGATGAACAGTTATGAGAAGGAAGAGGCGTAAACGTACAATTTAAGCGTTATCTAGCGGGACTTCAAAGAGCGAGTCTCGATAGCATCAGGAGTGAGATCGGAGTCATAAATCGCTGCTCGGCAACTCGGCCAACACTTGCGCCTGCTAGCGCCCGCAGTTAACCAAGAGATACCTTGTGACATTGCAGCTTACCATGACGAAGCACAGTAAAAATAACACAGCATCTTCAGTATTCTCTTATGCTGAAAGACAGAAGGCGGAGTATGGCACGAAACGGGTGCGTCTGCTCAACTGAATCATACGAAACTTTCACCAAGTACTACTGCAACAGCAACGCCTAGGTAATGAATCAATGCGAAATTTTGACGCATGTTCTTTGTGCTTGCAACGAGCGAGAGAACCAATAGCATGCGATCAAGGTCATCTATTCTGCAAGGAGTGTGCGTACACCGACCTATGTAAGTTCATAATGACATGGATCATTTCACACAAATTGAGTATTCAGTGACACAGAAAAAGGATATCAAGCGGCAGAAGGAACGCCTTGAGCAGCTGAAAAAAGAAATTGAAGAGGAGAAAGAGAGAGCTAGAGAGGCAGCCAGGGAACGTGTACTTCGTGATTTCGAGAAGGGTCAACTGGGATTGTCTGCGAACCTGCCGTCTGTTGCATCTTCATCTGGCAGTGGAGCAAAAGATTGTACGTATCTCGTCCGTTTACTTCTCTTAGTGCGCTCAATTGTTCCCAGCCCGATCATCGAAGCGAAAGCTTGATTTCGACTCTTCAACAGTTGAAACCCTTACCCGTGAAGCTGAAGAGGCAGCCCTAAGACAGATCGAACGAGAGCAGGTGGAGTCATTACGTCACAAACTACCTGACTTTTGGCTTCCTTCGCTCACTCCCACATACACTTCGAACGGTTTACCGAGCTCCCTCAAGGATGTCAAGGTTCAAACAACTTGCCGAGGAGGGAATCCACCCCACTCCATAAAGTTGGTGTATATCATTTGTCACGGTGAACAATTTCTCATGACGTTTCCAGCCTGAAGTCATTGGTGCCTGTGAAGTTTACATTGCTACCTGCTGCGTCGGCGTCACAAACATCAGATTCTACCCCCGTGGAGAGCGACAAGGGCACATCCAAGTCAGAGGATGATGGCGTTCCAATTTGTCCGGCGTGTAAAAGTAATCTTCACAATAACAGGATGATGTACCGTAAGTTCATTCCCTCTGACATCGCTTGCAGGATTTGACCATTTGCAGTCATGAAACCATGTTCCCATGTTGTATGCAAAGTTTGTGTTGATAAGCTGGTGCGGGTGGCCAAGCAATGCATCGTTTGTGATCACACGCTTGGTGATAAAGACATCATAGAATTAAAGAGAGAAGGTATGTATTTGTTTAATTTGTTTGGGGACGTGAGAGGTCCTTGTGGTGCAAAAGGACTACGTTTTGTGTCACCAATTCTGATTCATTGTATTGTCAGGCACTGGCTTTGCAGGGGGCGGTATTGCAGAAGCGAAGAAGACAGGTGTCGCATTCCAGGGTTGAAAGTACACTGTATCAAGATCGACTTGAGAGGTCTTGAGTTGGCTTACACAATTCAAGTTGCTAAAGGTTGCCTTAGTCGGTTGAATGTGCACTGTTTTAATGACCCCTCCACAGTGATTTCCGACAGACCGTTTGGACCATGACGCTAACTTGAATATTCACGGCTGATCATGTTCACCCAGCTCTTTCCCCATCCGAGCCATAACTTTACTGCTGTATTTGGGATTTGACTGGTACGTATTAAGCTCCGGTATCTGCCTTTGACGCTCATGGTAACCTCTGACCCCATCTTCTTGAGAATGCCAGCTCCTATTTTTTATTTTTTTGGAAAAGCGAGTTTATTATGTGACACACTGTCATTTGGAACCCTCCTCCATACTTCGTGAAAGTCGGGGACAAGTTTCGTCTTTGAACAGTAGTGTGAGCGGCATCCCTACTATTGCAAATTTCATGGAGAGGAGGTGAAAGAACAGGATCTGCATATTCAAGAGGAACGTGCAGTACATCTACTGGCTAGCTGACATGGATTCTACGACCTTTTGGCGTGTCCGGAGCCACAGTTTCACATGACTAAAGTATGTGCGAACCGTCCCTCATGCGAATACATTCAGAATACTACATGCGGATGTATTCTGTCGTGATTTAGTTCATGACGACTGAGAGATGAAATTGCAGAAAGGGCAGCTATCATGGAATCCCAATGGGCCACGATGAGGTCCATCTTGCCTATCGTGCAGGTGTGCATGTGACACTCTATGATCTTGCGACCCCAATGAGTCAATGACAACTCAACATGAAGCATCAATTGCATGGTCCAATAGTGGTCTTTTCAAGAATCACTACCACATTTAGATTCGGGCTAGCTACATGATAACCTCTGGATGGCTCACATGTACTATTTTGCAGAGCAGGCTCTAGCCACGTACTGTGCCATAAGTTTATTGTGCAGATAGTCACATCGCGCATATAACACAGGACAACTTGGGAGAGAATACTGATAATGTTTTCACATCTATAGCCCGTTCGAGACACCTAAGCTTTCCTGTAATTTCCTTTCTGCCTCTAACCATTCGTCAATGGGACAGTCCTTGCTTTCCCATTCCCACTGGGCCACGATCTTCTCTCTTTGAATATCTAGCTCCTTTTGCACGTCTTCTCGAGCTACACTAGACATGTCAAAGTTGAGCAAACGCCCTGTACGGGCCGATTCACGTGCTACGAATTGAGCGAATGGGAGGCGAACGTCCTGGTATGTCTTCAGCGCGGCGGACACGTTATCCAATGTTGTGAGTGGGTGAGCAAGAAGGCGTCCCAGCACAAAGGCGTCCTTCGTACAAAGTGAGATCGCATAGTTTGACGAAAGATCACGCCTACCTCCAGTGCCTGGCCAGCTCCGGCGGCATAGAAGGGTGTCATGGCATGGCACTGCACACTCATTTCGTCATAAGATCTTCTACATGGTCAACAAGAAGAAACGTACCGCATCACCTAGCAGGCCAACTCTGTCATAAACAGCTAACGGTAACTCATTTACTACCTGAAGTGCCCATCTCGAGGGGTTTTCAAAACACTGCAGAAATATCGTCAGTCGAGGGCAGCATGGGGAATAAAGCCCGAGACTTGCTTCCAGCAGCTGTTTAACAGCAGGTTCAAAGTCCCGATATGGTTCTTGAACCTCTTCAGGGGACACAGTTGAAACCCAATGGCCTTCAAAAGATGTGCCAGCTTTCTCCTCATCAGTGACGTATGCCACCACATTGATCAGTGTTCCTTGTGCAACCGGATAAGAAACAACGTGCTATAAGTTAATACAGATTCTTCAGCAAGTGGAGAACAGTAGTAGCAACAATCTACCTCTTTATATCCGCAAAACTACAAAATGGGAGTTAATGACAACGATCACGACTACCTCTCTGCGGACTTACTAAAAGGAAACCCTTCAAGGCTACGTGGTTTGGATCCAACTCCGAGAGCTTCTTCGCCGGAATTACGTTGCGATAGATGAACGTCCCGGTCCAAGATGGATCAGAGTAGTGTCTTATCTTACTTGGGTCCACGACATCTTCGTCTAATGTTTCGAAGAGGGTCTTCCGCACTGAGGAGTGGAGGCCATCTGCCCCTATTAGCACGTCCGTAGTTGAAGTGCTATCATCAGCGAAGTGAAGGATGATCGATCCTGATGATTGCTTGTCATATCGAGTAAGTCGTTTATTAAATTGAAGACTGCACGACGAGGGGAGGTATTGCCTGAGGATGTCTATGAGATCCTGACGGTGCAAACTAGATGGCATTAGTTTGGGGTTGTGTTGAAACCATTTGAAACCACCATGTGGCATTTTAGACCTCCTGTATGTTGGGCCTGTCGGTACGAATCAAGTTAAATGCGGCTGAAAAAAAACTCTCAACAGACCATCACTGGAGGAAGAGGGCTTGGTCGCAACACGGGAGATGTCTTCGTATATTCCTAGTTCTTTCATAACCTCCGATGTACGGTTTGAGACCGCAATCCCGGACCCAGCAGTCGTGACGGTGTCATGCGCTTCATACAAGTCTATGTGGATATCGCGACCTGCAAATTTCCCGATTGCGACAGCTAGAGCAAGCCCTCCTATGCCTGCACCGCTGCAAAGGAGATTCAGTCTGCGTTACATTCTCGAGGATTATCTGACTCACCAGATTGCTACTCGAAATTTGGGATTGGTTGATAAGAGTGACATTGATAATGGGATGAATTTTACAAGTACTGTAGTTCCATTTTATACATCAGCTCGAATGAGCCGCGTAGTGCCGTGATATAGAACCTGGAATAAAAATAACCTGTCAATAACCTGTAAGGAGAATGGTTCAGGCCGCCCACTACGTTGACATACCATGATACGATGATCGCGTCACGTAGAGGGCAAGTATGCCGGCTTGGCAAAGACCGAGCACGGACATTACACCAAGAAAAGGCAACTATGTGGGCCGATCAGCGGACTGGATAGCGGTTCGCTGCAACACCGTGGAGGATAACTCTCTCCGCCGATGTGATTCGGAATCTTGCACGAGTTTACAATGGATTTAGCCACATCCGTTACCGACCGCAGTGACTGTACTTACTTGATCAAGTATGAGATTCAGAATCAAACTTCCCCGTCGGAGGATATTGCTAGTGGTTGATGGCAAGTTGGTGGTGCTGCCACCGTGACGGCAATGATTGACGCCAACACTTTAATTACCCCAGAAGTAGACATTCAAGAATTCATTGCATAACACACCTTTGCGCGCTACATCGAACAGTTCACTGGTGAGTCAGGAAACAATCTGTGGCAGTTTGAATTAATTGTTCAGTTGAACCTCGAATTCAAGTCGGAGTCGAAAACGCCACCTGCCTGTAAGTAGTTAAGACTGTCGTCCCTTAACAGTTACGCCAAAAGGCAGTGATAATCAAAGTTCACCTTTCACTATCGCGGACAGTATTTATGTTGATTATGAGAACTCAGGTAAGCACCAAGCTTACACTGCCTCCTGCTTCTACAGTAACGTTGGTCAACCAAGTTGGTCTGTAATCTCTGGTTGCTGAATGCTGAATTTTGTGTAGGCGAAGCGATCAGTTAGAGCATATAGTGCATCAAGTCGGATATGTTCTATTGAAGACTATCTAAAGATTCTAGGATTCAGAAATCATGCATCCTCGTTCAGTTACATTCTACTAGTACGTAACTTGAAGGTGAAATCTGTGGCGCAGCAGTACTGTGGACCTTGAGGTCAGTTGCAACGCGCCACGTTGTCTCATTTTGTGGCGTGAGTTGATCTCTCCTCCAACAATGCCATTGACTGCCCACTGGCTCACTTAGCATTGTGTGCGAGCTTAGCACCGAGCGTTGAACATTGCAACGTTGAATCGTAAGCCAAGCGATGGTGCTGTATCCTAGTATTCTCATTGCCACTGCCAATTTGGACAATTCATTGTGTTTTTATCTTCCTCCTTCCACAGTGCTCGGTCCACAACCAACCAATCCACACATCCACGTCCACATTTTTCAGACATAAATTCCGCAATGCAGCCTATATTCATGGTCTTCCCAACATCTCTCCCACTGTCGATTGTCACATCAAATCATGCCGCCTATCACGTTACCAAGCTCTAACATTTGGGCAGAGACATCACCGTTGGAGAGGAACTCTCAGCGGCACCTTCTTTCAGATGACTTGGAGATCAGGAAACGCAATTTGATGGAGTGCTTTGCGAGAACCCCTGGCGCCCTTCCGCCACCAAGCACTGCTGTCCATAGCGTTTGGAATCTTGTGCCCAACGACAGAGTCGACACCATGTCGACGCCGCAGCAGGCGGATGTAGTCTTCATTCGTGCGCCACCAACTACAACTTTCACTAATGCCGAAGATCCTTCATCTCTCACGTACGAGACTCGCACTCCTACTTCACACACACGCAGGGTGGACAATATATTTATCACGCAACCTGGCGAACCCCCGATCG
Source organism: Suillus luteus UH-Slu-Lm8-n1 (assembly GCA_000827255.1). NCBI lineage: Eukaryota > Fungi > Basidiomycota > Agaricomycetes > Boletales > Suillaceae > Suillus > Suillus luteus. The sequence goes on along the minus strand of KN835771.1, from coordinate 2,858 downwards.
TCGCAGGATGGTTTGAAACAATGGTCGATGCCAAAATGGAAGAACTCCGAGCTCACGGCATGGCTTTCGTTGTCAGAAGTCTGTTGACCGACGGAGTGCAGAACGCTCAATCAACCCCGTTTGTTTCGATGGTAGCACGCACGATGTTAGACAGGCTGGCCAAGGTATCGACGAAAAAGATGAAACGTTTCAATAGAACCTTGCGCACGGGAGCTATGGAGGATTTTTGCTTACACTGGAAATCAGTTGAGTCCTTCTCCGCTAATTGAGAAAAACGGAAGTACTAAACGTTGCTCTCAGGACGGTGACTGGAGGAACATATGCTCCACAACTGGTCAACACTCTATTCTCACGTTGACAGGAATTAACAAGGCTAGCCTTCTGGGTTCGCTCTTCTCTGCTGATATCGTGACAGCCGACGACATCGGCCTTTGCTTGTCCATACTATTGGGGCACATACACTTTGACCGCCTGTGCGCCATACACGCCCTCCTCGTATGCGCAGACGACAGACTGTGCAAAAATCTATCAGCATTACTTCACCTCCAAAAAATGTTGCGTATTGTCGACCCACTAACTGGCTTGTATATGTGGGGTCCTGTGCCACATTCCCAAGCTCTCATACAGGTAAACAATAGATCTTCCTGCAGGTACAACCATGTCTAAGCAAATCTTTCTCAGAATATTTTAGCCACTATCGAAGGCTGGATGACTGTGCAGGCACACGAGCGCGAACAATATCGGCCAACTTGGCAGCCTCCCTCGAGGGCTGCAGGGCGACGAATGCGTGGAGGTAGAATGAGAAACAGAGCCTGACGCTCGAGGCCTGAATGTTATCGCACAGGCTGCGATGGTGTATCATAAATTTAGAATGAACTCATACTCCAAGTTCATGTTTGTACACAAATGTTGAATTCAAAAGCATCCTTTTCGTGTAGCAGGGTGACAGCTCATCTACGCCCCTCGAGCGACAAGAAATTGTTCTGGTATATCCGGATTCTCATATCTGGCGAGGGTAGGAACGGTGTATAATTCAGATTCATCATTCATCCGCACCTCACGTCGTACCTTGTGTCCAAAGTTAAGAACAAAGCAATCGTTTTGATGAAGAAAGTAACTCACGTGCCAGACCCTTGTATCGCATCCAATCTGCGTCACGGTGGCAGGACATTGTCGGACAATGTGCAGAGCATCATTCATCATGGACCGCTCTTCCGATTCATCCCCTTCACCATAAAAGTTGACATGAATCGCGCGGAGGTTACGAGCAGCAGCAAAACAGCGTGTCACCAAATCCTGACAGGTGTAGATGAGAACCTCGACTCACAAAAGAAAACACAAGCTGCGCACCAAATTATGTCGCGTGGTGACGACAAACAATTGCTCCAAAACGGAGCATCGGGAGCATATGTCATGTAATGCACCCAAACTAATTGTCATCCGGTCAATAGAAAATCGCTTGAGACGCGACCCGTGCATCGTGACGATGGTTTTCCAAAAATCGTCCGTGATAACAACTTGGGAAGTTGGCGTCGTGGCGTATATTTGTAGTATTTCTAATGGCGCAGTCGATAGCAGTTCTGTTACATCGCTTGTCCATGTTTGCAAGGGCGTCTCGATGTGAACTGCCAAAGTGATCGATCTGAGACGCCTAAACGCTCGGTGCGCCTTGCAAATGTTGTTGAAGCTGGTCATATCCTGTTCGATACAGTCAGCAGACTGGAACGACGGTGAAAGGATGACTCACAAATGCTGGGGAAAGCCTCTCGAGTCCGATGCTTGTGAGGCCATTACGATTGGTTGAAACGATTTCACCGATCCCTCTATGCGTCACTTTTGGACATCCAATAATAAACAGTTGATCCAGTTCAGTCATGCTAGGAGCGAGAGATTCCAGTAATGTATCGGTGGTCAGACTCGATGTCTACCAAAGGGAATGAGACAAATGAATACATGTCGCTCCGACCCTCGGCATACCTGGCAGATCATAGTGAGGCTCCGAAGAGTTGGACCTGTAGCGGATATCCAGGACGGAAGGACATCGATAACTTGTGCGCTCGGCATTATGAGTGATATTCTAGACAGTTTGGAGAACTGTGCAAGTATGTTCGGATCATAGTATCCGCTGTCCTTTCCGTTGATCTCGAGTTCTTCAAGCTGGGGACATTGCTGGAGAGCCAGGAGAATCGTGGATTCCAGCGAACCATCTCGAGTTCAGGCACACGATCTCAGGTTGACGCAATTCCGTATCCCTCTTGTGCATAGATCCAGGAGGTCGCTGTAGGACGAAGAAGAGAGTGCTTTTGGAAAGGCTCTTATCTCTGTGTAATGGGGTTAGTAAGTGCGCTGGTCGGTGTCATTATCTGGTCCGGACTCACCGAGACACGAAACGTAATGTGCAAGACGAGGACAACTCGAAAGTCACTGCGGAAACGACTTTTTAGTTGTACCCTAAGTAGAGCGAAATTGTATGGAAAACCCAACGTAAAACGTACCTTGTCCCTAACTAGACGCTAACACGACTTGAAGAAATTTGAGGATGTTCGAGGTATAACAACAGCACTAAACAGACTCTTTCCGCATCACACCAACAGAACTAAACTGATGCTCGTCTATTTCCGCAAACAATCACTATTCCGCCCCTAAGCAGGTCCGTTTATTCAATATTCTGACATCCGTTTACAGTGTATGTAAAGCAAGGTAAGTTTTTGAAAATTCTCCAAGTCCTCGCCTCTTTGTTCTCACACTTCCCGCTTCAGCTCATCCACAACTCTCGATGACCCTTCATGGAGGGCGGGCCTTCGTCCACCACCAAAAGACTTGCGCCCACAGACAGAACATGTTACAAACATCAAAGG
>KN835770.1:0-12704 GCA_000827255.1 Suillus luteus UH-Slu-Lm8-n1 | reverse complement strand
GTGTCGTGATATACGACGAAGGTGAGTAGAGGTCCGCCCTCGCTCGTATTGCCACGGCGGACGTACGAATCGATACGTCGATACGTCAACATGTCGATACATCGACAGGTCCGCGTTGGTCGAGAGGCCTATGCGCGGACCATGGTACGTAGAGACCCAGAGGTCCGCCCTGGTAAGAGGGCCTATGCGCGGACGTACAACGATTTCCCTGTCGTGTTTGTCAGTTAAACGATATATGACTGACGATACACATACCAGATAAATTGCTCGAGAAAGGGACGACGCTTGCGAACCACCTGAGTCGTAACAGCGGGTTGCACGAATATAAGGAGACCGAGGAAGAGGTGTTGATCACCGTACTGAAGAAGGTCAAAGCAGTATATGACGACTCACCTCACGACAAACGCAACACGCTCGCGATCGAGCATTTGATAGAGGTGCGCACGCATCAGGAGAAGAACGCACGTCTGCATAAGGTATTGCACGACGAGAACATGTGCGTGTTCCTGGCAACGCGTGTGTTGAATCTTGGACCGCATTTCCGTCATCGTCGGGAGTTTATGGTGAATTGGCTCGCTAAGAACATGGACGTTTGCATGGGAGTGAGTTCATTTGCTTATGTTAGAGGAAGGGACGGGACGCTCACCGATGCAACAAGATTTATTTGCAATGGTGTCAGACGCGCATGCACGTGTACAAGGCCTTGAGCTCGAAGGCCCCGTTCCCGAGCTCAGCTGAGATGACGGGACTCCTGCAGAAAGTGTTTGCACGGGATGAGAAAGCGATCGAGAGGGTCGCGGAATTACGCAAGTCTCTCGTAGGACACGTCAAGGCGAAGGACGAGCACGATCTGTCGATATGGGCGAGCGTGATGGCACCATCGACAAGCATGCGTCGTTCGCGTTCCAAGACGTCAAGGATCACATCGGGGACATGACCCCAAGGTATGTGGAGCTGCTGAGCTCATACCGTCAGAAGGTAGTGCACTCGCTCAAGGACGCTTGGGGACTCACCGAAAACGAGGACTTTGAAGAAAACGAGATCCTCGTTCACCTGGATCGAGTCGTCGCTCGTGTGATGCTGCATCTGTCGCCTGAGCAAGGCAAAAAGCACGCTCCAGAGCCTCTGCTCTGCGGAATGCTGATGGACCACGCATGGACCACGTTCGGGTCCATCAAGGAGGGACTGCAAGAGGTGAGTGCATCATGCCATTGCGATATCGAAGGACAGAACTCACCTGGACTCGGGAACGTAGGTGTCTCGTTGGTTCGAGACGTTGCTCGATTACTACAAGATGCTGCATCCGAAGAGGCACACCATGAACGACTGGACGACGGTGATGTTGAAAAACATCTCGAAGGACCAGCGTTTCTTAAGCAACGGGTCAGAGTACAGCGCGAAGGTGAGTGTACACGAGCTCGAGGGAGTACGTACTAACACATTGATTGTATTCGCACGTCGCAGGTGACGAATATAATCTGGGAGCACCGACGTACGTTGATGGTGCGACTGACGAACTACATGATCATCAACCAGACGCGCCTTACCCCACGTCCGAAGGACAAGAAAGATCTCATCAACGCTTTCGACGCGTTACCGGAGGAAGAGATCATTGCGAGCGAGACGCTTACGAAGATACTTCAAACTCGGAGGATGAAGGCCAACAAGAGCCGGGACTTCTCGTCCGAACCACCCTCGGTCGCGGGCGTGATGTCCCTGCATACGACAGCATGGGACTGGCTGAGTCCTACCCTCAAGAACGCAGTGAGGGACATTGATCCCTGCATGAGGGCTATCACCGTCGAACGTTTGTACGTTCGTACGTATCGCCCCCATATGCTGGAAGACGCATTCATCGGGACTCTTCGTCGCTTGCTCGAGGAAACGCTTACCCTCAGGGTGAAAGAGGTAACAACGATCGACTCACATGGGCTCCTCAGCAACAAGCAAGCATGGCTGTGGTGGGACGGGCTCGTGCTCAACCCCGCTCAAGAGGCCCCTGCTGTCGTCCTCGAAGGCATCAAGGACGACGTCATCAAAGAGCAACGTCAACAACAGGATCGTCTCGTCATGGAGAACGCTGACCGCGAGGCCATACAGAAACTCGTCGCTTACGTTTCGAACATGGCATGCGCCCTCTCTGCATCTCCCGCAACGATGCTCTCAGCCGATGTCACTATCCCCCTCGAGGAATTGATCACGGTGAGTTCATGTCCGCCATGGCTACACTTCACCTGGGCGGACCTATACGCCATGTTAGCACAAGGTCCGCCATCGCCATACGTGACATGGGCGGACCTGCATGTATTACATATGGTCCGCCATGGCTCCATGTGGCATGGGCGGACCTATGCACTCGACGGTGTTGTTCGTCGTCGATCCCTCTGTATGTGGTCCGCCATGGCTACATACGACATGCGCGGACCTATACGTCCTTTTATTTAATCCGTCGTTCGTTATATACGTGTTCGTTATCACTCACTATGTCGTCGTTTACAGGGCCTCGAGGTCAATGCTGCGAGGAACCGTACTCGCAAGCTCGACGGGAAATCGACCATGGTTGTCGATCTGAACAAGATCGAATTCGACCTTGGGATACAAGTCCCCAATGGGTATGTCGATAAATCGACGATCGTAAGTGATGATTGCATTTTTATTTCTAAGACTCGTTGCCTACGTGTTATTGACGTTTCGTTTGTTAAGGGATATTCGGCGGAGACGAAGACCCACGAACCTGAGACTGGCGAGCAATCACAGCCGAAGAAGAGGACGAAGAAGGGCAAGGGTCGTGATGTCGAGGAGAAGGGCACCCCAGTACCTGCACCTGCGATCCAGCAACCGGCGAAGAAGGACACGGCGAAGCAAGCCAAGGGCCGTGCTGTCGAGCAGGAGGGTACGTCTGACCCCACGCAAAAGTCATCGCTCCCTCGCTCCAAGTCTGCCGTCGTCGCCCTTGAAACGACCCCTCAGATCACGCCTCAAGCACGAGCAGCCTCGCAGCCTGTAAAACCGAAACCGAGACCTCGTCCTATCCCAATCAAGAAAGCACACCGTCAGCAATCTCCTCCCGCCATCGACGAAGATATCGAGATCCTCGACGACAAACCAAAGGCAGCACCCAGCAGCCCAGATGGTGCGTGTATCTCGCTTGTATCATCATTTCGTATCTCAGCTGACTATGCGATTCATTGATGTAGCTACTAGTAACGATACGCCTCTTGGATCGCCTGCTCCCCGTGACGATGCTTCTGAGCCTCCTACTTCACCTGCTCCTAGCAACGATCGTGCGTTTATCGTCAATCCACACTAACGCATGTCATTTATTTTTATTGCATTCGCATAACAGAACACACCGATCGTGAAGGCACCGCTCCCTCGTCTCCGGAGCATCGTAAGACTGATGGCGAAGGTCTGTTTTATTTGTATGCTAATATATACGGTATTTGATTTTATGTACTAGAATCGACGGACGATGGACACGACGGCTCTGGCGCCACACCACATCGCAGTTCTTCTCCGTTCGTTGGTTTCTCCACCACTGACACGAATTGGTTCAATCCGAACTCTGATGAGGACCGTGACCACGACATGGAGGACGGTGTTGGGATTGTCGAAGAGGAGGAGGAAGATGGCGTCATGACGCCCATCGACGATCGTCGAGGCGAAGGTACGTCCGCCCACAGACCCATCTACCAGGGCGGACCATTTCATCTCTCGACCTCTGTTTTCATAGAGTTAGTACCGACTCAGCCCTTGACTCCAGTCTCCCAGCCTCCCATCATCAGTGGTACGTCGTATGACTGACGTGTCCGTGATGCCTCGTTCAAACCTAACCCCCGTAGAACGTCACGTCGCTGCAACTCCTGCTCCACCTCCCGTCAAACGTCAACGTGCTCCTACCAGTGCGCCGTCTTTTCGTTTCTCTTATCAATGTGTATTTTCTGATGCATGTCCTTAGCCAATTCTAACGCTTCCTCCACCAGTGGAAGGGGCAGGACGGCGAAGAAGAAGGCAAAGGTCGCTCAAGCCGACGACGCAGAGTTCACCTTCATCCCTGGCATTTGATGTGTTCTTTCTGTCTGCCTTGAGTATCATGTTGTTCTTTCGTCCCTCTCACGATCGCTTTTGTATGTACTGTTGCTTGCTGGCCTCGTTCTTGTACTATGTCCTGTCTTCCTCTCTGTTGTTCTGTGGTTTGCTCGCTTGTCCCTTTCTTGCTCTCTCGTCCGTCTTTTGCTTGCTTGCTTTCATCGCTTGTCCCGCATCGTTCGCGCATCGTTCCCTTCGTATGTCCTTGTCTCTCGTCGTTTGCTGTCATTTTCGTTTCGTCTGTTGTCGCTTTCCATAGCTTGTACTACATACTCTCAATGTCGGTTGTGTGCTGTGATCCTTTCGTGTTCGTTGTGCGATTCCGCGTCTTGACGTCGTTCCATCCCGGTTCTGCTGATGTATCGATCCTATTGAGCTGCTCCTGAGTGTCTGCCTTATCGTTTGCGAGCATGAACGATGATATCGATGTGTTCGTGCGTCGTTCTCCTTGATCGTTTCTGGTCTTGGGTGCGTCGACGTCTGCCTGTGTTGATCTCACGCATTCCTTCCCTCCTGCCTTCGATCTTTCTGTCTTTCCTCTAGGCGTCTTAAGTTCGCCTCCATTTCTACAGCTGTTTCGACCTCTTTCCAATCGCTTCCTGTTGACATCTCTGCATTAACCCTGCGTCGACCTGCGGTCGCCGTCTTCACGACTTTTTACTCGTCTGTCTCCCTCCATCACGCATTCGATGCTTGTGTTCGGTCGTGAGTGTTTCGTTCTTTCATGCATCTGCGTTGATACATCATCTGCTGTAACAACGCTGCGCTGCCCCGACGCTCGAATCTTCGAGTCATCTCAGATCGGTCGGTCGATCTCTTCTGTCTTCATGTTTCCCTCCTGGTAAGTGGTATCTATTATCCATTCCGTCATTTTCGTCGCTCGTTCCTCTCCATGCATCTCCGTCATGCGATTCCTGCAGGTATGTTTCTTCTACGCTTCATTTCCCTGCCAAGTCCTCCCATCTCGGTCCCTCTCCAGCCGGCGCCCTGTCACGCTAATCCTCTTACAGCAAGGTTCAGACCTCGACCGTCCTCAGCGCTAAATGGTGAGTCCTTTACGGCCTTCATTTATTTCGTCATCCCTCGCTTGCATCACGATGCCCACCGTCTTGTCCCCTTGCCCATGCGCCCAGCTGTCATCCTCGCCAGCTCTTGCACCAGCATCGACCTTCCTCAACGGCCATGTATTTCCTTGTCGCTTTGGTGCGTCCTTCCTCCGTTTTTCGGTTCTCGTTTGCTCATTTTCTCATTTCCAATGCCCGACATTCATTCCAGGTACCTCGATCGTTGGTTGCCTCCCCCAATTTTTAAGCTCCTTTACGTTGCCGGCGCGCCCCAAATATAACTGACGGACATTGCGCCTGACCGTTCTTTTCACCTTCTCTGCTCTTTGCATCCTGGTGCGTCCCTCTAGCCTGTTTCTATCGGCCATTTTCATCGACGCTCTCTGCAGCTTGCCTGCCTTCTCCCGCATACAGCATTTCTTCGATAGATACCATGTCTGACCAAGAGGACCGTATGTGAGTCTCATTCCGTTTTTTATTTTACGATTTTCGAGTACTGACTACGCTCGCTTATCCGCTCGTCGTTCAAGGTTCGAAAGCGATGACGACGATATGGCTACCTTGACCTTTCAAGGCACAGCTCGACAGGGCGATCAAGACGCTGCTCGACAAGGCGATCAAGACGAGCCTCGACCCTTCGATCTTGCCGACGTCCCTTCGTCCGTCGAGGCAGATGACGCCTTGCCTCAGAGCGAGATCTTCGAGTGTCTCTTCATGGCCCAGGATGGAGGGCGTTCCACGGGTCGTACCTGGGAGCAGACAAAGGTGCAGTCGGTCAATCTCTCCACCCTCGCCAGGACCTTCAAAAAAGGCGACAAAGCGACCGCCATTAATTTTTTGCATCGTCGCTCCGTTCTTCGCTTCGACGACGACTTCTACTACGACAACGAAGACGAGATGCTCGCATGGGACGCCTCCAATCATTTCCTCGACTTCTGCCTCGTCGTAGGAGGCTCCATCGGTTTGCACGCCTTGCTTCCCAACAAGGTCGTCGACCACACCTTTTCCATCGCCCTCAACCTATGTCTTCCCGCCCGTCTCTTTCGCCCCAAGTTCGGCAAGTTGGGCTTCGATCCTACGGGCTGCATGTTGGCCATCGGGACGGGACCTTCTTGCGAATATTGGCTGGCGTTTTGCCCTCAAGAGAATCTGGACGACCTCGACGTCGCCAACAACGTCCCCCTCCTGAGCGACAGACAACACGGTGACACCAGACTGTCGTCCTCGCATTTTCGCATGGCGGTGATGTTCTTGGCATACGCCCTCTCCAAAAATCCGAATCTCCCCGTCTATGTCATGCACCATTATGGCACAGACGATGACCTCACCGCATGGAGGATCAAGGACGTGTCGAATATATAGTGAGTTCCATCGTCTACGACATCATTTGCATCACGTCTCTCGCGAAGGCTTCTCGTATTTTATTAGACGCCCGTCGTTTCAGCGTGTGCTCATTCGACATGTCCCTATTATTTATATATATATATCATGTGGTCCGCCCTGGTCGCGTGTAGCTACGGCGGACCTCTTGGTCGTTGCACACCATGCACATGTTGACCACATACCCTGTCGCATATCGATTCATTCCCATTCCATCCATGTGTTGTGTTCTTTTCGCATCATTATCCTTAAGAGGTCCGTGTTAGTGCAGGGTAGCGAGGGCGGGTCTTCGTGTCTTGTCGTCTCGCTCGAGAGCATCGCTGACTATTCTTGATTTCTCTAGCTCGCAGGCCACTTGGGACTTGCGTCTCACAGATCTGCAAGAACTTAACAACACAATCGCGTCGGACTGGGACGAGTGGGTGGCTGAAGCCCCACGGGCTTGGAAACTCGACGGCTGGCTCCTCAGCCGTGCCCCCGTCGCTATCACTTGTCGCTACGGTCAGAACCAACCCATCGCAACCGCAACAGACCAAGCACATGCCCTCGAAGCAAAGAATTGGCACGCGGAGAGATCATATGCGCATATCAGATACGTCTCCGTCGCTATAGCCACTGATGTCTTGTGAGTTCGCTTTCCCCCTTCGTATTTGCATTCAGACTCTCAACCCGTCGTCGCTTAGATGCTTGAGGGTCAAGCGCTGGGAGGAGGTCCCCAACGAAGAGATCGTCCTCCAGCATGGCGTGGTCTACGACTCCCCCGACCCCAACCTGCGCGAAGAGGTCGACCTCGACCAACTGCCCCATCGCGATCCGCACACCCGTCGCGAAAATAACATATACGACGAGACCGGTCGTCGCATTCCCCGCCTCCACGGCAAGACTCGTCGCAGCACCAGACCTTGCGGTCTTCTCGTCAACTTGGAGACCATCTCCGAACTGTTTTCTTCTTATATTCCAGATCATCCGAACGATGCCCTCGACCAAGACGCTTACGCTGGCGAATGGGCCTCCACCCCTTCCGTATCAGTCTATCCCCAGGCCTTCCTTCGCTCCATGGGTCACATTCAATGCGACTCCGTCCTGCCTCACTTCGCCCCCTTCATCTCTGATATTCGTCGTGCCACCTCCCGTAGACCTCGCTTCGTCGACTTGGTCGACGATCAACCTTTGCCTGACGAGTACGACCTCTTTGGTTCAGCCGTCGATGGCACTCAGGGCGTTCCCCCTGTCATCATTCCTAGCGCCTGTCAGTTTTACAACGAGATCTCCCATCGCATTCGTCCCTCCGCTGCTCTTCACGACGTTCAGCAAGGTCGCATCACCTCCGCTCTCGCAGGCGCATATGGCAACGCCGCGACAAAATACACTCACAACGCCAGAGTCCGTGAATGCAAGAACGCCCTTCCCCATCAAAAATACGACAACAAGATCAGCCTCGACGACGTTCCTCGCGCCTTGCGCCTCGAGAACATTTACATCATCCAGTGCGACTCCATCAAGCCGGAGAAACGCAACGGAATGTCAGCTCCCTCTCTTCTTTTCTCGTCTTTTCCCCTTCGCTCATCCAGCATGCTTCCTAGGTCCATTTATAAAGACATCGTCGTTCCTCTCGCTCGCGCATGGTCTCATCCCAACATCTTCCAAGTCCTCAGGCCCCATCTCTGCGTCTTCGCTTCCCACGTAAGTCTCTGACGTCCTCTCTCTTTTCTCACGTCTCTGATCCATTATTATTTTATCGCTTGTTTATTCCCCTCCTTCCGGTCCTTTGGCCCCGTCATCGCGCTCCATCCCTCCCAGGCTTTCCCCCAGGTCTATCAATGGACCACCTTCGGCATCACTTCCTTGCTCGAACGATTGTGGGCTCACCAGCTTCCTGTCTTGGAAGCGGGCAATAAGCCCAGGCACGAGATCGTCGAGCTTTGCTCCGTTCTCGAACGCGCCCTCGCTTACGCCCACACCGGCAACGCCAGAGTCATCGCCTCAAAGCTCATGAGGCCCTTGTGGTTGGTTCAAAGCCTCCTCCAGCAGGGTCTCCCCACTTTCTCCCCTTCCGTTCGTTTGGCCGCCTCCATCAGCAATCCCATCTCCATCAGCTCGTCCGATTGGCCGACGTCCGATTGGCCGACGTCCGATAATCTCAATGTCCCCGCCATCGCATCCAAGCGTTCTCAGGTGTTGACTTATGGAAACGATCATTTCGAGGCATGTCTCTCCTTCTCCTCGTCCTCCCTCGCCTCTGACTCTTTCTTTCCTTTAAGGCATACAAAGCAGGCTTTCACATCGAGCTGTCCATCAACAAACTCTCCCCCCACGTCTTCCTCCAGTACAGCACCCAGGAGCGTCACTGCATCGTCATCGCCTTGGTCGCTTTGAGATCCTACGTCGCCGACGTCAAGACCTTGGTCGCTACAGCCATCAAGAAGGAGTGTTCCACCGATGCCAAGGACGTCGACCTGGACGTAGACCACGCAGGACCCAACAGAGACAAAGACCGTTTGAAGTCTCTGCAGAGGTGGTTGGCCTGCGACCATCCCCTCGGCTACAAGGACAAAGCTTACGAGCATCTCCTTCGCGCGGTCGTCGTCGACCCCAACGACTTTTCGGACGGCCTCCCCAATTCTTCCAAGGAGAAGCTGAGCGTCCATGACTTCGCGGTTCGCATATGCGCCATGACTCGCGTCGAATCCCCTGCGTCCGTTGCTGCTCCTCTCATTCTCATGGCTCCATCCACCGCAGTCTTTCGCATGGCTTACGCTCGCATGCTCAAATACGCCCCTCAGAACTCTCCCGCTGCCGCAGAGAAATGCATCCAACGCGCCTACATCATCGCAGCCAACAATCTTCAGATTCAGCACATCCCTTGGCATGGGACCAGCCCGACGACGAGGTGTCGTCCCTCCCGAAAGGCCATTTACAACTCTTGGGTCAATCTCGGCAAATCCTCCGTCCTCGACCCTGCTTCCTCCACCGCAGCTCGCAACGCCTCTCGTCCCGTCGACATGGCTGCAGAGGCCGCCAAGAAAGCCCAGGCCTCAGACGCCCGAGCCCCGTGGGCTGTCGATTCCATCACCCTTCAGTCTCTCCCCGATTTCTTCGCCCGCGACTGTCCTCCCGACGAGTTCGCCATCGATAACATAGAGTGCAGCGGCGATTCCACCCTCAGGGAGATATACGAGTGGGTGTTCGCCAACTTCGACAGAGAGAAGCCCGTGCACAAGATCGCCTTGCTCGCCGGTATTTATTTCAGTCAGATCCTCCCCGACATATACTGGGACGTCAAGGACAAGCCATCGCCCAACGACATGATCGGGGAACGCGCAGCTACCGCTGCCGTCAGAGCCATGCCCTGGAAGCCCAACAAGAGCACGCGAAAGGGTTCCACGTGGAAAGCCCAGTTCGTATCGATGGTGCCAGCGTACATCATCGCCGTGTACGAAAGAGACAGTCCCTTGCGCGCCTACTTCGCCAAGAAGAAAGCCTTCCCCGGTCCATGGAACGCGAAGAACAGCGCCAAAGGCATCGGGTCGTTCAATCTCGTGCGCTTGGGCCTCGCGAAGGCTATTAACACACGGATCTTCAAGGGCGGCGTTCCCTTGATGGACTGGTCGTTGCTTACCAACGACGAGCTCGCTGCAAAGCACAGGGAGCTCGTGGGGTTCCTTCAAGATCGTCAGTATGGTCCCTTCAAGATCGCGGTGGCCTTTTTCGGACTTGACAAAGCGGTGGAGTTGGGAGCGACTACGGGATGCTACACCAACCATCCAGCGATGTCTTCCATCGCTCTAAAGAAGCGACCTGCCCCTGAGGGCGACTCTGACTCCGAGGTCGAGATAATGGAAGAACCGACGCATAAGAAACAGCGTCGTTGATTGAATGGCTCGTACAATAGAATAGAATGTAACCAACACGTATCGTGAACTGCTGGCGTAGGAACTAATCAATATGTTTCGATCGTAGAATAGCATGGCTTGTATCGTAGACATATTAGCGTCAATAACAACCATGTCATGTCGATGTTGACATCATTGTCACGAGACGTCTTGACATAAAGTGACAACCGTGGGTCGTGGTAATGGATGTCGATGTCGAGCTTCGTAGGTCCGCCGTTGCTCTGCTGCGCCAGGGCGGACCTCATGATATCATGGATGTAAAACTACCATATAAATATATTATATGTACCCACGATGTCTACATGTGTCGATGCCCACCCCTTCATGTTGGTTGTCATCATTGTGAAGGTCATTGTGGTCCGCCGTGGTGCAGAGGAGCGACGGCGGACCTGATGATAACTCACGCATCAAATAAGAACGTCAGATGAATGTATCATTGTCGTCTCGACGAGACGATATCGTCTGTTCATATCCAGATATCATCAATGCGGTGGTCCATCGAGGTCCGCCTTGGTATAGTGAGGCGACGGCGGACCTACGTAACTCGACAGCAGTCTCTTAGTAGTTGCATCGAACATCAACTAGTCGTCGACTGGTGTGACAGGGGTTGCACATGGCAGAACGTATGAGCACACCAGTATGATACGAATGTGTTGGCAGGTATGACATATGGTCCGCCGTGGCTGTGGTTGGCCAAGGCGGACCTGTTGGTCTCACCAGGTTGTCTGTAGCCAGTTGTTCATATCTATCTAATATGTGGAATAGGATTTGGGTAATAGACTTTGCTCAATGTATCATCCCTTTGCATAGGCAGTTCACCCTTGGCGGAACCATGTCAAGAAGCAGTTCACTTCTAGGCTGGTGGTTTCGCCCGCTGAAACCACCACATATCGGATATGTCCATGTATCCAGGACATCCGTACTCGCTTACCCCTGCCGTCAGGACATCCGTACTCGCTTATCCCTACCGCCAGGACATCCGTACTCGCTTACCCCCGTCTGCCTGGCTATGCCATGCCTGACATATCAGGGGATAATATCGCCCATTGCTCGCAGCCATGGATGGCTATGAACCTGTACTGGTTGACACAACAGTGATCAAATCATCAGAAACATCCAGTGCTAGGTTCACTTCTAGGCTGGTGGTTTCGCCTGCTGTCATCACCACATATCGGATATGTCCATATATCTGATATGCCTCCATATCAGATATGGTTCCGCCCAGATATAACTCTGGGATGGCTGTAAATGCAGCCTAAATCATCTCACCAAGCTTGACATTCAGGCTTGGATTTCCAGATCCGCCTCGCTGGTGATCGCTAATTCTTTGCCGCTCCTATCAGAGACACATTCCTGAGTAGCCTTGACAGTGGGGTTGGGTTGTGAGGGGGTCGGTTTTGTTTGAGGGTGAGTTTCTTCCTGCCTTCTTCCCTCTCGGTTTCTCTTTCCTCTCGTCTGTTAAGGCTACTCAGGATTGTGTCTCTGATAGGAGTGGCAAAGAATTAGCGATCACCAGCGAGGCGGATCTGGAAATCCAAGCCTGAATGTCAAGCTTGGTGAGATGATTTAGGCTGCATTTACAGCCATCCCAGAGTCATAACTGGGCGGAAAATCAGGGGTTTATGACTTATAGTGACGCACCTCTACAAACGGCTAACAGTGTTGTAGGAGCACCTTGACTAAGGCGACTACGACATAACTGTGATTATGTGTAGAAGTTGTAAAGGGGTCAGGTATGGCTGGATTTCCGACCTAAATCAGCTCTCCAAGCTGGAAATTTCACGCTTGAATCTGGAGAGCACTCATTCTCCCGATCAACTTTCTCTCGAAGAAGTCTTTTCTTACCGCCGGCGCCCATGACCTTAGCCCACCTTCCTTGCCCGATATGCAGGAGGAAAATGACTTATGTCAGGGTTGGCCGTCTTATCTCGCATTCAGGACTTACTGCATTCAAGTTCCCAGGTGAGATCAGATGACCTCACCTCCACCAGGCAGAAACCTGCTGGTGGGGGGCGCCAAATTGGCAGCTCTGTGGTGATCATCCCTCTTATACATGAATAAGCCTTGGTTTGGCGCATTGCTTTTCCCAGTTCACCCGGTGGATCGGGGAACTTATAGGGTCATAACAGAAATAGGTTTCAAACTTGTGAAAAAATATCTTCTTTCGGGCTGGTACATTTCATGGAGGGTACTTCTAGGAATGATATGAGCCAAGAATTAAGAAAAACGGCGGTTCGGTTATGGAGATATGGTCGAAACACTGGTATTTTGGCCCATC
>KN835769.1:0-12621 GCA_000827255.1 Suillus luteus UH-Slu-Lm8-n1 | reverse complement strand
AATTGATGTATCACTATTTTCAAGTGTGGTGTGACTGGGAGGAGGGAATATTAATACATCTGATATATCAAGGTAATTAATACATCAAGGCTCTATGGCTGGTAGTATATCCTCTGTAAGCATGATATATCATGGTGCCAGTATGATTGATGTATCACTTTCAGCTGGTAAATCCTCAGTGAGTACATGATATATCATGGCTCTATGGTTGATGTATCATTCTCCCACACTTTGTGTCATAGACTGGGATATAACACCTCTCTTCTACTATGAGAGGTATATAATACATCATAATGACAGTATCGCCTGCGTCTAGGTGTAAGCGTGGTGGGCCAACGGGATTCCAGTGGAAGAGTGAGGAACGAGTGACATAATCATAATGGTAACCTACTCCGTTGGAAGAGGCACTCTGATTCAAAAGGACACGAGATGTCGCCGAAATCAGGGCTGATGCAGGGCGCTGGAATTACAAGGAGCGGCCGAAACGGCCCTTGAAAAAAGTTTCGACGGGTGCTCGTGGGCGCGAATGTTGAAAAACGTCGTGGAGCCTTGGTATTGGTGACGTGGAATACAGCAACACTAGGCGGGGACCTGACTGTTGCAAGTTACTTAAAGCAGGTTCCATAGATGCTGGGCGCGAATGCTGAAGAACGTCCTGGAGTTTCGGTATCGATGACGTGGAATACAGCAACACAAGTAGGCAGGGATGGCCGACCAATATCGACAGCGAGGCCCTAAAAAGGATCCATGGGTGCCAAGGGTGAAAGTCAAAGAACGGCCTAGAGTTTCAGTAACGACAAGGAATAGTAATACAGCAACACCAGGCGGGTATGACCGACACCGACTGCGAGGTTCTTGAATATGCAGACACGAAGAACGTGAGATGATGAGAGGTGGAATCTCAGTTAAGTGCAATGAGAAGGATGCCGTGCTCGGTGCGCAAGGAATGGAGCTGATGCCGCGAGCTGTGGGGTGGGTATGATGGTCAGTTGTAAATATCATGTGGTTGGGGATCAGGAGATACCATATGCTAATGTTTGGCACTGGGAAACTGCTAACAGGTCCGTGGAGTAAGTACCAAAGCAAACTGTGGTCCAGAGGGCATCTCTGAAATGGCCGGTTTGGGCCAAAGTTTGGGACAGTCACTGTCAGAAATTTACCAAAGTGGTTGCAATGACGTGTCACGTGATGCTGACACGCGATGCTGACACGCTGTTTGCATGCCATTGAAATCAATTGAAATGCCTCCTGACTGTGGTTCGCCAATCACAGAGAATGGGACTAACCCGAGCACTCATGAAGCGGGCTCCTTCGACAGTTTGTGGCACAAGTTGTGGACATGTGCCATAATGCACAGGTTCCTGTCAAACTTATGCATGAATCCTTACAACTGTAACGCTACTTTGATGCAACAACGCTACAGTCCTAACACATGTGTGATGCGTGCCCCCCCCAGTAATGTAATGCATCCCTCCCTTCAATTAATGCATCCCCCTGCTACTAATTAATGCATCCCCTCCCTTCAATTAATGCATCCCCCTGCTGTGTAATGATGCATCTCCCACCCCTCGTTGATGCATCCCTCCCACCCTACATTGATGCATCCCTCCCGCCCTGCATTGATGCATCCATGCGTGCATCCCTCCCGCTCTTCATTGATGCATCCTCCCGCCCGTCGTTAATGCATCCCTCCCGCTCTTCGTTGATGCATCCCTCCCGCCCGTCGTTGATGCATCCCTCCCGCCCGTCGTTGATGCATCCCTCCCGCCCATCGTTGATGCATCCCTTCCGCTCTTTGTATTTTCCTGCCCCTTCAACGGATACATTGTATATTCAATTGCGTAGCTACGATACTGTACATTACACATGCCAAATGGATATAAACTCGTTAAGGATGTCCCAGACTGAGAGAATTCAGATCAGCGTGGAGTGGTCTATGAATGCGCATGTGTCTTCCCAACTGGAACGACATGCGACTGATAGTGCACGACGCAAAGCTGCTTGGCGCTGAGCATATGCGATCTTGCCTTCTCTTTCTGCAGGACCCTCGGACCAGCTCTGATTCGCGCGCTCGTCCCAAGACGTGGCTTGCCAGTCGAAGAATTGTAAGATCCTCCGCATCTCCTCCCGTAACAACTCAACCTCCTCCTTCCACCGCATTGCACGTGCCCTGGCTTTGCACCACTCGATTTTCATGTCTGGAAGATGTGCGCTGAAGTGAGATGGGGCGGAGTAATGAGACCGTAAATGCACATACCTTCCATAGATCCGTCGTTGCCCAACTCATCTCCATGTGCGCCCCGCATATTCCAAATCCAAGACAACTTACGCCTTCCCTCAGTCTGGCCCCACAGAAGATCTGACATTCCCCGGATATCTTCACGATTGAGCGGGCGCAGAGAGGACTGCCAGCCTGTCTCCTTGACGAGGGGAGCGAGAACTACCAGCGCCTTGCGTGCATCCTGATATCGGCTTGATGCTGCCTCGATCCTTCCATCGATCCCTTTGAGCGTGTTACGTGCTCTGGTGTTGGCGCCTTGACCGCGGAGATTTCTGTCCTTGTGCTTGAGGACAGCAGTTTGCGCGCGGAGATTAGAGCGTAAGGCACGGAGGGCATCGTGGGCTTGTGCGTATCTAAGTTTCCACTCGATGGTCTGAAATTTAAGGTCATAAGTAGCGATTCCGCCAACCTGAGAAGGAAGCAAAAGCTGGAAAGATTCGGGTGTGATGACATCGTTGGACTTGTCTCGTCGTAGGGCGGCGACCATTGGGATGTACAATTCTTGAACTTTGACCCAAGACTCGATCCGGCGCTGAAGACTGTTGCTGCGTTGAAGAAGCCTTCCTACTTGGGTATCTGTGGCATGAATGCCCAGAGCCGCCTTGTCAACTGTAAGACGGCGTCTGAAATATTCTATTAGTGAATACTTATTCGGTTGAATATGAATCACTTACTGTTGTTCTTCGAGTTCGAGTCCACTGCTAATCAGCGTACTAGGTGAGCAATCTTCATGCAGCGCACGGGAGCCATCAGTTTCTATTTCCGATGCCTCCTCTTTTGCGAGTTCGAGACGCACGGAGGCAAGGGTGATACCTGTGTGATGTGACATTAGATACTACGCACGAATAACACGGTACTCACGTTCCACGCTTCGTTCGTATGGGTTCGGCTGGGAGGGATCCCGCTCCCATGCCTCGACCTCCTCTTTCCACCTGCTCAACGCTTCCGAGTATTCTTCTTTTAGCCCTTCCTCGAGGTCGTCCAAAGCCGCTTCATGTTCCGATAATTCGGGCAGGGCATCTTTCATCTTGCGCAACATCGTGTGACCTATTCGTGCATTAGTGATGCATCAGTATGCAGCGCCTCTTGGTGTAAAAAAATAAAAAATAACTTACGTAGATTAGTAATCTTCCTCCAATTCCAATCCCCAAAGAAATCGTCCAGCGTGTCCCGTCTCGCGCCTGGGCCCATTTCTTTGGTGCTCGACGCTACGGGGTTGATATTCGCCCACCCCCGCTCAGGGGCTTCTCCGTCCGTCCGTCCAACACCGGGCGTAAAATTGAATGAAAACCTCGTTTGACACTGTTGAATATGAGCCGGCAGATGGAATTTGGGGACAAAGAATGTGATCTTCTTGTTGTTGTGGTTCAGCTGCATGGAAGGGGGAAACGACGTCATGCGGTGCCATAGATTCTTCTTCCACTGGCAAGCGATGTCGTACGAGATGTTGAGTATATCGACAGTCGTATGCCGAAGGGCCGAGAAAAACAAGTAATCCATATTTATGTACCTAGATGTAGTTAATTCGATGTGTCTGAATCTGAAGCGTAACAAACTTACTTTTCTCCTTTCTGGAGGTCCCCAACTGCCGTCGGTAACTTCATGTTATGGCGGGCGCAATCGATGGTTCCGAGCCCTGTAGCTGCCAGGCCACGATTTGATTTAGTATCCGCCAAGTTTACAGCGTTGTGGCTCGAGCAGGTGGACTTCTGTTTAATAGGGTATCAGTATAGAAAATAACGACTACAAAAAAAAACTTACCTCTTGGCTAACATCGGATTTATCGTTCAGGAAGGCCTTGTACGCACTTTCCTCGACGAAGTATCCCCAGCCATTACTAAGGCTAGGGTCCACGCTATCTTTTGACACAACCTTACGTTTCAGCCGAAAATTTGCGTCGATGGCCACAAATAGGCCATACAGCCAGCTTTTGTCAGGAGGGGCCTCTCTCCAGTTGGACGGTAAATTCTTCCCAGGCTGTGGGCAGGCTGGACATATGACAGCGCATGCACCCTCCGCCGTCGCATTAATGCCGTTGGGATCGTGCGCTCTCCCAGATCGCTTGAGCATTTTGAGGTGACGCCATTCACGTACCATTCTTAAGAATGAGTCATATCGATCCTAAAGGGAAATAAGTCAATGTCCCCACCAGGCGTTAGGATAGGAATAGGACTCACTTTGATAGGATTGATCCCTGTGTTATCAGACCTGCGCATTAAGGCGTAATAAAACTCGTAGCCCGACACTTTTGATTCCAAAGACAAGAGGTGAAATTCTTCTAACAGGCGAAATGTAGCAGCCGTTTTGGGGTCCGCGGTAGTTGCAGGGAACAGTGACATGCGCAGCAGTTGTTGTACATGGGTCGTTGCCAGAGCGCAGTCACAAAAATCCAACGATACTTCGTGCACGCCATGAGAATCTATAATGACGAAGTCGTCATTGAACGCGCGACGCGGTTTGGGACAGGTATGGCCTAGTGCGTGACCAAGCTGAATCCGGAGCCCAAGGCTCTTCAGGCTTGCAAATTCGAAGTATTCGCCGTTCCATTTCTGTAGTATGTCTAGTTAGTTCGTACCCTGCATTATTGAGTAATTGGCGCCTAGTACCTGCAACCGGTGTAGTGGGTGATCCTTGTGCGCCATCACCGTGCAAGAGGAACAACAGAGTTCAGTCCCAAAACAATCTTCACATCGATATTCTGGATGTGGATCACCACAACCGGAACAGGGCTCTGCACTAAGGTCACCTCGTCCTTCGAGTCGTAACATCTCCTGAAGGAAAAGGGTTCGGTCCTTGAGCCACATTAGCAACGGATGATCCTGAATGATGTCAGTGTCAGTGGCGACAACAGTGTGATTCCGTCAGTTTATCGACTTACTCCTAATCTACGCTGTCTCCCCAGACGTTGAGCACCATCATCGGCGTCCCATGATAGATCGTGCGAAAATTCACTGAATTCATCTAACAGCATAGCAGAGTCATTTTGTTGAATGTGCGCAGGCGGATCAGGTCGCGGGGCCGGCTGAGCGTTTTTTGGAGGTTGAACATATCTTCGTGTATAGCTTATAGAGCCGTCTCCGTGGACTTGATACTGCATGTGTTGTCGCTGCTTGAGCCCTGAAGGCTTGGGACGTGAGTAGGAATTGAGGGTCGGCTTTTTCTGCCGCTTCTTAGCCCTCGCAATTGGTAACAATTCCCGGCGCAGCTCTGGTGTGCATATAATGTGCGATGAAGGCGAGCCTGCAAGGGATAGACTGGAGTCCATGATGAAGTGATCGATCGATCAAAATTCCGAAATACCCTGTCCAATGACTTGTTCCGTACCACACGTGACCACATTCTGGACAACATTTCAAATAAACAACCTCAAACAACTAAACAACCTTTACACGCGAACCAGAATGACTTACCGGCAGGTTCCGTACCACACGTGACCACATTCTGGAAGTTGCAACATTTCAAATAAACAACCTTCAAACGTAAGCTGGCATCATGCAGGTGATTCTCCATCGATATCGTGGTCGTCATCCTTGGTCGAAGTTCCAGTGGGTGAGTATTTATCTTCTGTACTGTATAGCTGTATCTCACTCATTTGACTTCCCAACAATGGCCACCACCAACACCAACCCATCCAATGACGACGCTCAAAGCAGCCTAGGTGTGTTTTTGCCTGTCGCTTACTCAAAATGCCTCAGTAATCCCTATACTTTTCAGATGTTGTATTGCGACTGTTGTCATCGTTGACATTGTCGCATGATGACGCACAATCAGTCATTGATGTAGTCACTGACCAGATACAGGCTGCTGCACTTCCTGCCGTGCAGCCAGCTCCCACTGTCGTTGTCGCAGTCGCGGCACCTCCCGCTCCCACTGTCCAGGCCGCTACACTTCCTGCCGTGCAGCCAGCTCCCACTGTCGTGGTCCCAGTCGTGGCACCTCCCACTCCCACTGTCCAGGCCGCTACACTTCCTGCTGTGCAGCCAGCTCCCGCTGTCATCGTCCAGGCCGCTACACTTCCTGCTGTGCAGCCAGCTCCCGCTGTCATCGTCCAGGCCGCTGCACTTCCTGCTGTGGAGAACTATCCTACCCCAACAGCACGCTCCGGCTTCTACGGGTTTCCGCATCTCCCGCTGACTGAGGTTGTCATCAATGGTGAGACAAGGGGACAGCAGCATTATCGTGGATTCGCATTCGATGTCCCGCGTGCTGCAGCCCTTGGTCCATTCTACCTCATCACCCGTGGTTCCCGGGTAGGTGTCTTCGAAACATGGTGTGTATTTTCATTGGTTCCATGTTCCTGCTCTGATTCTCTTTCAGGCAACGCACATCCCCATATGTGCTTGGCGTTAGCTGCTCCTCTTTCAGCCGCTGCAAGTCACTGTATGATGGTCTGATTCGCATGCTTGATGCGATAGATCTCGGAGAAGCACAGTGGCTTCCTTAAGTGAACAATGTGCGACTCTCAAACTTGTTACATTTTTGACGTTTTTTTTTGCTTGTACCTACTCTATGTACCATGTACCGCTAGTTCCACCAATGAAAATCTCGCTGAGAATCAAATATGTCCACGGCGAACTCAGAAACTCAACCAGCGATGAGCACGGAGGAAGCGCAGCACGCTATACTCCTTGGTTGAAGTCGCCGTCGACTTCTGGAAGTGATCTGCTAATTAATCAAGCAGTTTTAGAAGAGATGTCATACCTGTGAATCAGGGACTGACCCAGGCCAGAGTACTAACACCGGTTAGATGGATCTGAAGACGACACATAGGGGAGACGAGTTTTGTACAATACAAGAGGGTCTTGAGGGCATGAATGTCAGGCTATGTTCAAGTTTGATAATGATTTGGTGTAAGTGTTGAATGACTGTGGTGGCGCAGTGTCGGGAAACATCGATACCATGATAGTCATTGCGTAGATTGCATACTGTAACATACCTAGCAATTGTGCAACGTAGCTTGAAGGACTTTGGGACAGGAACTGGTTGCGCTGGTAAGGTCTTGCATGCGGCACTGAATCGTCGACATACTCACGTAGTAAAGGTCATTACTTAGTATGACCAGTTTCGCATAGTCTCACACAATCACGTAGAGTTGTCGAGCTAGAAGATAATGTATATTAGTTGAATCCAAAGAGTTGAACACTTTGTTGTTGGGAGTTTTATAGGAGTTTTACCCGACTTCAACTCATCGTGGACTGGCAGAGCAGGACTGCACCTTTATTCATCGAACAAGCATACTAACGCTCACTTAGTATTGATTGGTGGGTGTCCGTTACTGGTCAGCATCGACCCTCGGGCACTGATATCAACAACTTTGCATTTTCGGACCAGTCGGGTCTCATCTGAAGCTGAGTACTTATCAGTAGTAGCCGTATCTTCAACATGGCACCTGAGCAGGTGTTAACGGTGGCACATCAGAGGGCTCGTTTTCCAATGGGGTCACCACAAGTCATAATCGGTCTTCATACTCTAAAGAGCATGTATAACCAAGTACAAAAGGCTAACGAGGAATTCGAACAAAGGTTTCAAATAATGAAAGCCGCCCTCGCATCGCAGCAAACAGGTGGTCCTCATATAAATCGAGCGCCCCCACCATCATGTTGCTACGGCCACTTCGATTGAACGAACAGTACTAACTTAGGCATTGGCGATCGACAATTTTCAAACCAGCCGGGTCTTGTTACCTGAGCTGAGTACTTAGTAGTAGCCGTATCTTAGACATGGCATCAAGTGCAATCCGTTGCCACGATCTCTCGGTTCAAAAGCCTTCAAGCTTGCAATTACGAGTCGTTCATTCTTACTAGCTAGTAAGTATCGAGGTATGTATTTCAGATTCTCACATGTTTCGCAGAACTAAACCATACGTTCTGGCGACAATCATGGAGTCCGCAATGGCGGAGTACAAAAATAGTACTACGAAGTTCAAGTTCATCTCCTTCAACTCACCCCCTTCAACTCACCCAACGTTCATTCAACGTTAGCATGCCGGTACAATATTTCTCAGTCGAACAACGCTACTGGTTGGATAACCAGATAGACATGTACAAGTACTGCGACGAGCACAATGATCTTGTCGATTTCTGGACCTCCTTATTTGAGATCTTCTTCACTTGTTGGCCAGAGCATGAGGTCTTATTCCCTGATGGGCGCGCACCCCAGGACTTCACTGAAGAGCAGAGGCAAGCGGTGGTCAAGGCTGTAGTGACGAGGAAATGTGTGAGTACCTCACTAACGTTCGCATTGCAACAAGCTGACCACTCAATCATCATAGCGCCTTCAGAATTGGTTCCGTAACCAAAGAACCCTGCATACTGATGCCCTAGCAGGATATGTCCCATTCACTATAGTGTCCGTGCACGATCACACAATGGTCTTGCAGGTCGAAGAGGCATTTGTAAATTTGGACATTGCAGCCGATGAGCTCGATGTCGAGGGTGTGGGGAGTAATGTTGAGGCAGGGGGGAGTGGATAAATTTAGACACGATCGATCGATCAATTACTTACGATCAATTACTTAAAATTGTCACTTGCCTCGGGGTAGTACTTCGAGCTTCAATCTTAGCTATTGACGAAGTGCCCACCCCTTCAAGTTACTCGCTGCACTGTTCGAGATGGCGAATCACCAAACGTTTGGCCTGTGCGTGAGATAGCGAATGTGACAATCTCACCTACATATAGTTTATACATGGCCGCTATGAGGGGTCATTCATTCTGCGGCCATAGTGTGCACCTTTTAATTTGCAGTGACCTCATTAGACGTACGACGGTGTACGACCATTTCGTTATTTTATTAAACTTACAAAGACTAACACACCGACTAGATGCCTGCGTCACGATGGACCACAACGGAACAGGCAGAATGGCTTCAAGAACGCCTGCCACAATATATGACCGAGCACCTGAAAGACAAGGATTACTCTCACTTCTGGCCTGTTTTGCACGTAGAATGGTTTAAGCAGTTCCCCGAAGAAGCGGTCACCTTTCCCGACATTCCCGCTGATACTCTTTCGGCAGAGCAAAAGGCAGCACTGGACACAGCTAAAGCCAAGCGGAAATCAGTAAGCTTGTCTATAACGGGTGCAACACCATATCCTGACATACCATAAATTCTAGCAACTGCGGACTTGGTTTCGCTGGCGTGCGAACGCTTCCAAGAAAAATCGCAGCCTGAAAAAGCAATCAACGGTCTTCGATGATGCATTACAGCCAAAAAGACGTGCCAAGTCCGAGGCCGAGATATACTCCGATATCTATTATGACGAGCGCATCAAGCCATTAGTGAAGGCCGAGGAAGAGGCCGGGCACGTAACTTCAGGTGGACGCATCGCACTGAGTCGTAAATTCTCCAAAGAGTTGCTGGATGATGAAGAGGAGGTCGTCAAAGCTCAGATCCACGAAATGTACAAACAGCAGCAGCGGAAAACTCACGATAAGTTGGACGACGACGAGGATGACTGCATGCTTGATGCAGAGGGAATCATACGGTACATGTTCGGATTGATTCTATCACAGATTCAACAGCTAATGTACAACACGTAGGGGTATAGATGACTTACCGATTATATGCCGGCGATTTGCGTACCTCGTCAAGAAGAAGACGGGTTTCATTATGTCCTGCATGTTCGCCGGCCCAGACCCGAGAAGTGACTGGGATATGACATCGCTATCGTGAGTCACAGATACTATTTCGAGATTCACGCTGACTCACGTATTAAAGGTGTCATCCTTCTGAAACCCCACAAGGGAAGAACTTTGCACAGTTATACCAGACGGCGGATAGGGAGTTCCTGCAGGCTTTTCAACATTATGCAGAGTTGATATTCCGTGAGTTTTTTTCTCAACCAGTGGCTAGTCGACTCACTTTCTTTGTATCGTTCCAGCCTCCGATAAGCGGAAGCCCGTGCTCACTGTAGGGGACGACGATGGGGGGGTGTCACAAACAGACCCTGATGATGGGGAGCACGGAGAGTGCGATGAGGCATTCGAGATGGTTGATGAGGAGGAGCCCAAAGGGCATGATGAGACCGAAGCGGTAGAGCAGGAAGTTGGCTCTGAAGATGGGAGTGCTGGGATGATGGATAATGGTGAGTAGATCAGCCTTTATATGTGGTTCAGTAGCTGATGCATGAGATGAATCAGAAGGCTCCTCGCTGACATCGCCTGATGATGATGCATTGTTGAGTTATGCATCAGGCGCGGGGATGATGGATGCATCAGGCGCGGGAATGATGGATACATCAGGCGTGGGAATGATTCATGCAACCAACCTGTCGGTAAGTGCCTTAACTTTATCGTGCAATTATTCTCTATTAATGCTATACGTCGTAGTCTAATACTAGTGCTCACACATTGTCAGCCGGGGTTGGTACCGCGCCAGTGTCTGATGGATCGTTCCAGTCATCAGCATATCCTTTGCCGTCGCACATGGCTAACTATAATGGCTTCCTCGTCCCAACTGCCAATTCACCACCAGTCTACGCACCCTCTGTGTCCAGCAATGCGGCCCCCAATTCTTTCATGCCAGTCTACGCCCCCAACATCCCCAGCAATTCAGTTCCCCAGTCTTTTATGTCTGGCTATGCGCCTCACGTGGCTGCCGATGCGTTCACGCCAGTCTATTCACCCTCAATGTCAACCTCCAACTTCTCGTTCACTGAGGCATTGCACAATATGAATTGGAACGATCCAATGTACCACGCATCCCCGAACACCGCCGAGTGGCTACAAGCACAATGTACCAGCGTCTTGCCTGGAACTAGTATGGACTCGCTCCCAGTACTGCCCCATCCCACTCAGCCACTCCCAATACTGCCTTATCCTACTACTGAGGGTACATCCGATAAATCTATCGACCCCTCCACCGAGCCCGGTGTGGAAGCTGTCACCGCAGAGTCCATTGCCCCCAAGCCCAAGAAGCCCAAGGCTGCCCCAAAGCCCAAGGCTGCCACGAAGGCCAAAGCCCGCGTTGGCAAATGTACTGCCTCCCAGCCGTCTGGCGAACCCACATCAGCTAAGTCGAGTCCATCAAGTAACGCGGCTCCAGGCAGTGCCAGCTTGACAAGTGACTCCGCGAACACTGGGGGACGTACATCCAAGCGCGTCCCAATCAAGTCCCGGCGCAATGAGCTGGCGGACGCAATTGGAACTGATGTTGGCTTGTCTGCAGGGGCGCAGCCTTCGTTGAAACGACCTGCACAGAACAAACCTGCTAGTGCGGGCGCTTCCAAGTATGTCACCCAACTCGTCTCTGGTTTCTGCATATACTGACGGCACTGCAGGAAAAAGCGGGCAAAGGCCTAGTCCTCGTGCGACCAGATCACTGCATCCCTCTATACACGTATCTTCTTGCACTGTAGCTCACATAATGTTACTGCTGTAGTGTTCTTAGTTTCTTGATAGTTGTCCTTAATATCTTGATAATATCTTGTACCGTGCTCTGTGACCTTGAATAAATAACTTGTCTTTTGTATAGTTCGAGGTAGTACATGATGCATCACTGAATGGGCACTACGGACTTCGTAAAATTAAGAAGTACGGTCAGATGTGTGATGCATCATTGGAACTTCAAGCTTCACGCTCGTCCCGTGTGTGATGCTACATACTTAGTGGGTGTTCCTTGTACACGTAGGACTTCAACAATAGATACGGGTACATAGCATTATATTACTAGTGCTAGACTACAGTATAAAGAAGTTTGACGACAAATACAAGCGGGCAGAACAGGTACCTCTATACTATGTCACTGGCGTCAAGAGGGTCGCAGAAACACACCGTGCATATCAGGAGGAATGCGCATTTAGGTATCAGTATGCGGGAGGCGGGAGGAGGTGGGAGGCCAGCGCTAGTTACCATAAATAGAAAACGCCGCATCAAAGAAGTTACAGCGCACGCAAAGGGAATGGCGCAGGTGATGGCGGGAGGAAGGAAACAATGCATCATGGTGCATCAGGTGGCGGGAGGCGGGAGGCTAGCGCTGGTTACTATAAATGGATAACAATGCTGCATCAAAGAAAATACAGCGCACGCAAAGGGGATGGCGCACGTGGTGGCGGGAGGAAGGAAACAATGCATCATGGTGCATCACACTGCCATACTATTTTAAAGGCCTGATGCATTATGTATAGCCTATTAATGCATTATGCATCAGAATGCAACAACGCTAATGCATCATAATGCAATATATTTACCTGCCTATAGATTGTAAGAGTATTGCATCAATTGATGCCTTACAACTGTACCAATTCTTGCATCAATATGACAGGGTCGCCTGCATAATGGGTGTGGATGTAAATTGTGGATGTTTGCAGTTGGTTTGCAGACCACATTCCGTGTCCATAAAA